>CAUYRH010112831.1:0-56686 GCA_963574655.1 Perodicticus potto | reverse complement strand
CTGTTTATTGGATGAGCAGAAAAAAAGATATGCTTGTGGCAACCAGAAAGTTTTAAGGTCTTTCAAGTTGTATAAAATGGACCTGCAGAAATGTTATGTGTTCTCAGGATACAAAGTTGGAGCTGAAATGTGATATCAAACCAGTTGCAAAAAGTGTACAGTAGCCATCTCTCTCTCTCTTTTTTTTTTTTTTTTGAGACAGAGCCTCAAGCTGTCGCCCTGGATAGAGTGCTGTGGCATCACAACTCACAGCAACCTCCAATTCCTGGGTTCAAGCGAGTCTTTTGCCTCCGCCTCCCAAGTAGCTGGGACTACAGGTGCCCGCCACAACGCCCGGCCATTTTTTGGTTGCAGCCGTCATTGTTGTTTGGCGGGCCTGGGCTGGATTCGAACCCGCCAGCTCAGGTGTACGTGGCTGGCGCATTAGCCCGTTGAGCCACAGGCGCCGAGCCACAGCAGCCATCTCTTGAGGTCAAACCTGGTACCCAGATGTACAACCACGCTTCAGGACACATAGCTTGTTGGCCTTGTCCCATACTGTCGCATAATCCTCTCGGATGTGAATTTCACAAAAGATTCATGTTGTTCTGCTAGTTCGGTGTTGAGGACCTGCTCACACTCTTCCTGAATCTTGGCCTCAGTCTTTTAGGAGACGCTCAGACATTATTCCAACTTGTCTGAGGGTCAAGGTGGGCTGGTCCTTCTTCATCCAGGAGGAATCTGGAGAAGTGGGTTCTGTGAGTGCTGAGGAGTGAGGCTGACTTCGAAGAAAAGACTTCACCCTGATTAAGAACAGGGTGTCTTCTAAATGTCTCCACCTCTGGTAATGACTATTCTTGTCTTGTGTTCTGAGATATTTGCTTCGGAGTTGGAAGGCGCCGCTCGCTGCTGCGCGGGGTGGGTTGCTGTGCAATCTGTGTCTGAAGCCGCGGCAGTGGCGACTCGGGCGTCTGGGGACCGAAGGCCGGAGTGGGGCGGAGGAGAGGGGCGCAGAGCCGCCGCTTTGGGGAACGAGGGCTCAGTACAGCCACTCGAGCTGCCTGGGCCACCTCAACGTCGCCCCGCACGCCAAGCCGCTGAGGGGCAGAGACCCAGAGCGGACGCGGTGGCAGCTGCGACACAAGCTCCTACTTCTCAGTGGGGCTCCCAAGCCAAGCCGGCTCCAATGATTGAATATTTTCTTATTCCATTTTCCACTCATAAATTTAAAAACTATTAAGGTATAGTCTTACGTGACTACCTAGAAGTTTTAACATGCATACTTTATATGTCAAAATCCAAAGTTAAAGTTACTATTTTATCCCCTCCTGAATAATTCAAGCATTTTTGAAACTTTAAACTCTCCCCCCACCCCAGACCTATAAATTATTACTATCAGTTATTTTAGTTTTATCTTTGAAATAACTTCCACAAGATGTTATTGTTGTTTTTATCCAGTCAATGTGAATTTTTGCATTTGCTCCTGAATTTGCCACTTTCTTCTCTCTCCATTGCATTTCAGACTTTCCTTCTGGGAATCCCTTTCCTTATTTTTGATGTATATTCTTTAAACTTTTCTTCAGTGAGGGTCTCTTTGCTACAGATTCTCAGCTTATGTTTGTCTCAAAGTGTCTTTATTTGCTTCTCATTCTTGAAATAATAATTTCTCTGGGTATACAAATATAGGTTGACAGTTATTTTCTCTCACACTTTGAAGTTATTATTCTACATCTTCTGGTTTCATTGCTGCTGTTGATTAAAAAATCATTAGTCTAGTTGTTTTTCCGTTATTGGTGATCATCTTTTGTTTTCGTTGCTCTGTAGACCCACCATGTGTTTGAGAGGTGGATTTCTCCTCCTGAACATATTTGAATCTGAACATTGTTGTCTTTCATAATTTCTGAAAATTCTCACTCTTTATTTCTTCAGATTGTCTCTCCTCTATGCACTCTCTTCTCTTATTCTAGAACTTGGATCAAATGTAAGTTAGATCTTTTCACTTTCTTCTTCATGCTTATGAACCAACTTCATGTGTTCTCTTTTTGTCTCTTTAAGCTATATTAAAGAAATATTTCTCATATTTCACTTCTAGTTTACAATTCTTTCTTTGGCTTAGTTTAATCTGTTATTAAAATTATCAATTCAATTATTAATTTGCATATTTCTCATTTCTAGAAATTATAACTGATTCCTTTACAAATATGCTTTGATGACCTTTATGTTTTCTTGCTCCTTACCATTAAAGAAAATTTATTTGGGAAGATTGATTCAGACTGAGCTCCTGCACTAGGTACAAAGGACCAAACCCAAATAGTTATTCACACTTCAATTCTACATTTTTCTACTAAGCCAAAACTAAGTTGTTTGTTTGAGCTTCTGAGAAAAAGGAGAGTTTTAGTCAGAAGGGACAAGAAGTCCCTTCTGCTTTAACTTCATTTCTCTTCCCCCAGACTATGAGTATTCTTTAACTTTTAAAGAAGAAAACAACTTTGAAATGACCAATTCACTTTTGTTCTCGGTTTTCCTCATCCCTTTCCTTGTCTGTAAAACCAACATCCTGTGCTCAGCTCATTCTATAGAATGGGCTGCTATCAGATTCTAGAATCTCATAAAAACCAAGTATGGTTTCTAAATTTGTTGTAATTTTGTCTTTTAACACTACTTATATTTTTCAGCTTTATAGAAGTTTCTTAAGGCAAAAACCTATTTACCTTAAAAAAGATTTTATAATTACGATATCTGATGTCTTTATAGGTCTGATTATACCATCTGTTGTTTCTTTTGGCTATTGCTCATGGTATCTTGTTTCATTTAGTGTTTTGTGAACTTTTACTATAGCTATTCTTTTTTTTTTATTGGATTTTTTTCCCCCTCTGGGAATTCTTTGGGGCCCGTGTTGAACATTAGTTTCTCTGGATAGGATTTGTATTTGCTTTTGCCTGGAATTGGATGAGTGTGGAATACTACAAATCTAGGACTTACTCTAAACTAATGTCTTTGCTAGAGGTTCTTCTGAGCACCCATGTAGAATTTAGAGTTCAATCCTAAATCAGGGTCGTCTTGTAGCTATGAATTCTCTGAGGATATTTAAAAAAAAAACTCTTTCCTAGCATTAAGATTTAAGACAAATAATTTTTCTTGCTTTCCCTTCTGGGAGGTAGAGACACAAAGACACACAGATATATACACAGAGGCACACCGACACCTACACAGACACAAAAATACACAAACAGACACATGTAAACACATACACAGACATGAAAAAATATACACAGACATATGCAAACACATACACAGACACAGGGACACACAAATATACACAGACACACACACCCTAGGAGGAAAGTAATTTCTAGTGAACTCTTAAATAGATGATGCACATTTTAGTGTCTCAGACTAGTAAATAGAAAGTCCTTGAAAAATGTTTCTCTTTTCCCCCTGCAAACTTTAATTATGAAAAATTCCAAATTTTCGGAAAAACTAAATGCATCAGTATGATGATCAGTGTAATGATCATACATGTACTCTAGATAGAGTAATTCATACTTTGCCTTATTTGCATTCTCTTAGTGGAGACCACAAGAATGCTCCTTGTAGACCTCCAGAGAGCATAATTGGCGAAGGGCCCAGCTACTGCCCTCTGAAATATATTTCATATTTGCTCCACGGGCTGATTCCAGCCAGTGACAGCAGGCACATTAAGGTAGACCTGTTCTTGGGAGACACGGGATTCCTCTGATGGCTGACTTTGACTCAAGGATTCCTTGCTGACTTTTCCTTAGACTATATGGCAGTCTAGGACATTTCTGTCCTTTCTTCCCTCTTTCTGTTGCTCAGGGGCAAACTTGAAACATAGTCTGATGGCTCTCCCAGACATCTCAGGCTTTCCCCTTTTCTCATGCAGGCATTTCTCCAAATAAAATCCTTGCATGTTCAGTCCTGTCTTGGCATTTGGTTTTTGGAGAACCTAGACTGACTCTCTCCCAGACTCACTCTCTTTGTATATGTACATAAATGTGTGTGTATACATATGTATATAGTTATGCACAGTGTATAATAATGATGTTTTGTTCAATGACAGACTGCATAGCCCCATATGGTAGCCCCATAAGGTTATAATGGAGCTGAAAAAATCCTGTTGCCTAGTGAGGCAGCCTTTGTGACATTGTGCACAACAAATTACTCACATGTTTGTAGTATATTGATGTTAACATACCTACTGTGCTGCCAACTTTTTTTTTTCTTTTGAGACAGAGTCTCACTCTGTGCCCTGGGTAGAGTGCTGTGGTGTTATGACATAGCTCACAGCAATCTCAAACTCTTGGGCTTAAGAGATCCTCTTGCCTTAGCCTCCTGAGTAGCTGTGACTACAGATGCCCATCACACACCCAGCTAGTTTTTCTATTTTTAGTAGAGATGGGGTCTAATGCCTGTTCAGGCTGGTCTTGAACTCCCGAGCTCAGGCAATGCATGCCGTAGCCTCCCAGAGTACTAGGATTGTAGGCATGTGCTAGTACTCTGGCCTGTGCTACCAGTTGTATAAAAGTACAGTACATACACTTATGTGCAGTACATAATATTTGAAAATAATAAATGATTGTGTTACTGCTTTGTGGATTACTATACTATACTTTTTCACTTAGAGTGTACTTCTACTTATAAAAAAAGCTAACAGTAAAATAGTCGTAAGCAGTTCCCTCAGGAGGTACTCCAGAAGAAGGCATTGTTTTCATAGGCGATGACAGCTCCATGCATGTTACTACCTCTGAAGACCTATCAATGGGACATGAGGTGATGGTAGAAGACAGTGATTTTGGTGCTCCTGATCCTGTGTAGGCCTAAGCTAATGCATGTGTTTGTATCTTAGTTTTTTTTTTTTGAGACAGAATCTCATGACGTCACCCTCGGTAAAGTACTGTGGCGGCACAGCTCACAGCAACTTCAAACTCCTGGGCTTAAGCAATTCTCTTGCCTCAGCCTCCCAAGTAGCTGGAACCACAGGCGCCCACCACAATGCCCGGCTATATTTTGGTTGCAGTTGTCATTGTTGTTTTGCAGGCCCAGGCCAGGCCCGAACCCGCTAGCTCCGGTGTATGTGGTTGGTGCCCCAGCCGCTGAGCTACAGGTGCCGAACTTGTATCTTTGTTTTTGATGAAAATAAAGTATAAACAAAATAAAAAATTAAAAAATAGAAAAAAGCTTATAGAATAAGGGCATAAGGAAAGAAGATATTCTTGCACAGCTGAATACTGTGTTTGTGTTTAAGCTAAGTGTTATTACAAAAAAGTCAAAATCTTTGAAAAATGAAAAAGCTTATGAAGTAAAAAAATTGCAATAAGCTAAGGTTAATCTATTAAGGAAAGAAAAAAAATTTTTTAATCCATTTAGTGTAGCCCAAGTGTACAATGTTTACAATGTTTAGAATGTAGTAATTTCCTATGTACTATTTTTACTGTATATTTTCTATGTTTAGATATGCTTAGATATACAAATACTTGTCATTGTGTTACAATTGCCAACTGTATGCAGCATAGTAGCACGCTGTGCAGGCATGCAGGCATGTAGCCTGAGAGCAATAGGCTATACCATCCTGGTTTGTGTAAGTGCCCCTGTGTGTTCACACAATGACAGAATCACCTAAGGAAGCATTTCTCAGGATGTATCCCTGTTACTAAGCAACACACAACTATACACATACTTTTCACACTCTACATACATATGTGTTATATCTGGATGCATACACATTATTACTCTATCCATACCCATACTTATATGTACTTATTTATATATTTGTGTATTTTTCTGAGTCATTTGAAGATAAACAGTATTCAACAGGATACTTAATTTCTAAATACTTGAGCTTGTATCCGAAGTAGGCATTTGAATGTTATATAAATAAAAATTACACATTTATCATCTGCCTGGGCAAACAGAGCATTATTCAGAGTTCCCTTTCTCCATCTCAGGTTCACTGAGCAATTCCATGTAGGAGTGTGTGGCTCTGATTCGATGGAGGGAGGCTGCAGGTGGTGCTGCTGGAGGAGGTGTCCCTGCAGCTGGGGCCTGGAGGATGAGTAAGATGACAGTGTGAGTGGAGGCACCAAGGCTGGAGAAAGCCTGCAGGAAGGGGACAGAGAAGGCAGGTTTGTGGAGCAGATGGCTTCAGTCACTGCCTTGGAAACACGTTTACAGGTGAGGTTGGGCTGGACTGTCAGGTAGGGCAGGGCAGCTGGGTGAAGTAGGTAGAGGGGAGGTTTTGCTTTCTTTTGTCTGAGATGTTGGCAGAGGTATTATTCTGAGATGTGCCCAGCATCTGTGACCAGATCTTGGGCAAGTCCCTGCTGGTCTGGTATTCTGACAAGCATCTGTGGCTGTGCAGGTTGCTCCCTGGTCACCTCTGATATTGAGGAGGAGTGGAAGAAAGTTTCCTGCCACCAGTGAGGAAGCCAGGAGTACAGTCACAGGCTCATGGTGACCTAAGGCAGGTGACCTGAGGTGGGAACAATTGGTGTTTTACTTGAGCTATTGCAAGAGGAGCTGGAAGTCAGGCTTCTCAAGTTATATTTTGGAAGGTCAAGCAGGGATGCTGAATCCAAACACGATGGCCCATAGGCAAGGCACAGGAGTAGAAATGAGAGGGAGGGAGGACTCAAGAAAGATGAGTGTGACAGGAGGAATCCAGTGGAGGGGGTGGGTCTAAGAGCAGAGTCCTACTGGGGTAGCAATGGGATGGAGCAGAGTGGATCCAGGAAGATCCAAGAAAGGTGAGGGGCTTTGATGCCATGCTTGCAACAGGGAGATGGGGTGGGCTGCATCCAGAGCAATTAATGGCTTTATAAAACAGAGGGATAAAGGAAAACGATCTTTGACCCCCTTCCATCTTCTCTATACTGAAGTGGCTTTAATTTGGAATGGATACAACTGACTTTATAATAGAGATGTTAGGAGAGTTCTGGTGAGCCAGGAAAACCTGCTTAATGCATTGTCAGTAACACAAAGCTGGGGCAGGGGGCAAGAATTAATGTGATGAGTGACAAAATACGGCTTCAAAGAGGTCAAGAGAAGCCAGAAGGGAGGGCTAACCATCTAAGATAACACTTACCAGGGAGAAGTACAAAATCCTGACAGTGGTTCAAATATTCACCTATAGATATTATGGAAGAGACACGGTTTGTCAACAGCATGCATGAACAAGATTGAAGCAGGTATAACTCAACACCAGCCAAGGCAGAATTCAGCCAGGGGCAGAAAGAATTCTCCTTCGATTTCTAGCTCCATGCTGTGGTCACTGAAACCCAAGCCTGTGGGTACCAACCCCATGCCAGGCCTGACAATTCTGAGATCTTTCATCTTCTGTCTCTCGCCTTCCTTTCCCACCTCAGTGATTGCACACACAGCAGTTAGCTGTTTGTTAAATCCTCCCTGAGCTGATTGGGATATAATGAGCCTAGGTGTGGGTGCCCCAATCCACTTATCAGTCTTTCAGAAATAACGCCAAAGCAGAGGGAGGAGGCAAAGGCTCATGGCAGAAATCAAAGGATTAAGCTGTTTTGTCCCACTCCATCTCTTCCTGCAGTTGCTTGAGGCCTAGAAGGAGTGTTTGCCTTCTCATGAGGTGCCCACCTGCAGGGGCTCTGCCTTCTGCAAGCAGGTGTGCCTTCCCCACGTCCTGTGATACGGGCAGAGCGCAGCACGTTGTACAAATGCTTTGTGGATGGGATACACGCTGGAGATGGCTGGGGGCACCTAAGGGGGCTCCTGGCATCTTCTGGGGGTGCTTACCAGTTGCCTGGAAGGGGACAAAATCAGGTCCCCAGGCTGGTGGGCAATTTCACAGAAGAAAACCAGTTAGTGGAAAATGATCAATGAAAACTAGACTCTTCTGAGAAAGAAGCCAGAGCTGCAATTCTGTGTCCCTTTCAGCTCCTGTGGAGAAGTAGGCCTTGCATGCCCTGAGCTCTGAGAGCAAGTGACTTCTGGTGAATGGAGGGAACATCAGGCAAATACCTTTCCTGCTCTTCCTCCTCTGCCTCTCTCTTCTCGAGCTGCCCATACAATTCATGGGATCTTATCCATCTCCATAGCTTTAATCACCACGTAGCCTAATGGCCCCTGAAGGCAGACTTCCCCAGCTGTCCTGCAACATGCACTCCCACTCCTGGATTTTCCATGTGCTTCCTCCTTCATCGGTTGGATGCAATCTTGGTGGAACCATTCATTGAGATGCCTGCCCTCCCCGGTGAAGGGCTGGACACATGACTCCTGTTAGACCCATCAAGTGTGTTGTTCTTGGATTCTGAATTTAGAGAATGTTGGGCATCCTGAGTTTGCGGTGCTGGGAGACAGCTGAGTGGGAGTTTTCAGCCTGGATGTGGATATAAGGAGTTCAGAAGAGGGGTTTGGGCAAGAGCTACAAACTTGGGAAAGGCTGACGTACAGGTGGGAGTAGGGAATGGCCTCCAGGCAAAAAGCAGAGAAAAAGTCAGGAAGTCTGAGACAGAGCCCTAAAGCCACCAACATTTGATGGTCTGCTAGAGGTTTAGGTGGCCACCTCTAAGGTGGCCCTTGGGCGTTTCTGCCTCCTGGGATTCTCACCATTGTGTAGTCCCTGCCACGTTGTGCTAGAGTTTTTCTATGTGACCTGTAGAATATGGCAGAAGTGATATGTCATGTCTGAGACAAGTGATAAAAGACTTTGTGGCTTCCTTTTTGGTTGCTTTCTCTTGTTACCTTTCTCTCTCTTTCTCTTTCTCTCTCTCATCACTTTCTCTGGGGGAAGGGAGCCATAAGGTGAGGAACTGAGGCCTCCCACCAACAGCCTCGTGAGTGCACTTGGCAGTGGATCCTCCAGCCCTCACAGATGACAGCAGCCTCAGCCAACAGCTAAACCACAACCTCATTAGAAACCTCGAGCCTGAACATTCACCCAAAGTGCTCCCCAGATTCTGACTTTCAGAAACGGTGTGAGATACTGTTTGTTGTTTTTAGCTATTATGTTCTGGGATAATTTGTGATTCAATAGATGACTGATATAGAGAAGAAGGAGCCAGCAAGGGGACTGACAAGGAATGGCCAAAGAGGTAGAATGATCACATTTTACCTCAAGTTTACCTGGTCAAGTGTTAGCTTGACTAGGCCACAAGGTGCGAGATACTTGGTCAAACATTATTCTGCGTGTACCTGTGAGGATGACTCTAGATGAGATTGACATTTGAATGTCTGTACTGAGCAAAGCAGTTTGTCCTCCCTAGTGTGAGTGGGTTTCTCTCATTCAGTTGAGAGCCCGAATAAAACAAAAAGGCTGAAAAAGAGGGATCTGCTGCCTTACTGCCTTGGATTTGGGGCATCACTTTTTTCCTAGTTTTGGACCTGAATCAGGTCTTGAGCCTATTGGCTTCCAGACTGGAACTATATCATTGCCTCTCCTGATTCTCAGGCTTTCAGGCTGGGAATGGGACTCTTATCAGTGGCTGTCCTGGGACTCCAGGAGAAAGGGCATTAAAAGGGATATTTTCTTCTTTCTTAATATTTAGTATGGACTAGCTGATTGCATATCTTGAGACTTGTCAGTGTCCACAGCCCCATAAGTAAATTCCTTATAATGAGTCTTCCTCCCTCTATACATTCATCCTATTAGTACATTTCTCTGGAGAACCCCGACTCATATAGGCTGTTTCTCCCGCATTACATCTCCCTGCAATAGGGCCGGGGAAAGAGATAAAGCCAAGGGGGGTGGCCAGCCCTTGGTCCATCTCTGCCAGACTCTGCTGTGACAGTCTCCTGTCAGTTTTGTTAAGTCAGCTGTGTGAACCCCTGCTGGCTCCTCACCTCCCCACTGCTACGTTGGAGCTGGAGTTTGCTGGCCCCTTGGACTCTGGGTTATGTCCTTTGGGCAGACCTAGAGAATTAGAGAAGGCCCCAGAAAAAAAAAAAAGTCACAGCATCGTCTGTTAAATATTTATCTTATTCCTACTGATTTGTAATGATACTTTTGTCATATACATGTATGAAGTTTCAATATCATTATCAGTCTTCCTGTTCCATTCTACCATTACTATGGTTTTTAATTATTTTTTGAGAGAGTCACTGTCACTCTGGGTAGAGTGCTATGTTGCCATAGCTCACAGCAATCTCAAACTCTTGAGCTTAAATGATCCTCTTGTCTCAGCTTCCCTAGTAGCTGGGACTATAGGCGCCCACCACAACACCCAGCTAATTTTTCTATTTTTAGTAGAGACTGGGTCTTGCTCTTGCTCAGGGTGGTCTCGAACTCCTGAGCTCAGGTGATCCACCTGCCTAGGCCTCCTAGACTGCTGGGATTACAGGTGTGATTACCACACCCAACCTACTGTACTTTTTCATATTATTATGGCTTTGAAATAATCCTATAGCAGTGATTTTCAAGCATTGTGCCATGGCACACTGGTGTGCTGCAAAAATATTTAAAGATCATTAATTAAATTATTTTTGAAAGACGTTCAAAGCACAGGAAGTATATTCTTCTTTTTTACTCTTTTTTTATCAACATAATTTAAGTGTGCTGTGAGATAAAAAAGTTTGAAAAACGCTGATCTTTAGGAATGAATCTACTCTTATTTTTTTTTCCAGATTCTTCTGGCTATATTTCTTTAGACTTTTAGTATTCCATAACAATTTTCGGATCACCTCATTAAGTCTCATGAAAATTCCTATTGGGATTTTGTCTAGAATAACGTTGAAGTTATGAGTTACTTTAGGAAGAAGCAGCATCTTTGTGATCCTGAGTCTTCTCACACACGGATTTGGTGTAGTACTCCAGATGCTAACATCTCTACACTTCAGTGGCTGTTGAGATATGGACTAGATTTCCCCCTCTTTTTCAGGATTTTGTGAGAATCCACAGAGACTAGAAACTATTTTCCCCAGTCTGTAGTGATACACACGTTTGTTGAAATCTTGGCAGCCAATTTCTGGCCTCCGAGGTTAAAATTCACTAGAAACGGGTCATCTCTTTTGCTAACAAATCTCCTGTACTTTTTCTTTCCTCTTAATTTAGCTCAATAAGCACTTCCTGACCCAACTGTGGGCCAACCAATGACCAGTCATCCCAGGATGCTTGAGACTGTCGATTTTGCCACTGAAAGTCCTGTGTCCTGGGAAAGTCTCAATTCAAGGCACACTGGGAGAGTTGGTCACCAGGTTCTGTGCTGAGCTATAGGCCACGAAGAAGGTGAACTGGATAGCCCTTGCCTTTGAGGAGGGGGAGGAACCTTCGAGGGTCTTGGTGTGGGGATTGAAGGATGAGGGAAGGGAGATTTGTAGACAAATGTACTTTTATACAGCTTGTTAAACTCAGGAAGAGAATCACCAATGACCATGCACAGCAGTGTGGGGTTGGAGGTGGACTCAGGGAGGGCTTTCTGGAGGAAGTGCACTGGGTAGAGGATGCATAGTACTAGGTAGGCAGAGATTGGAGTTAGAGGAGAGAAAAAGTTTTGCTTCTCTCTCAGCTGCTTTCAGACTCCCACCTATGATTTTGTGCTATCTCTTCATTCTTTCTCAGACATCAGATCCTTTCAAATGCTATAACTTAGAATGAGATGGGATCTTGTCCCACTGAACAGATGGGTAGACTGAGAAGGCAGCTGCTTGTCTAGGATCACATAGAGAGTCGATGGCAGAGGTTATGCTTGAATTCAGCTCTCCAGCCCAATATGCTGTCCAGCATACCCCCAAACTATTCATTCTGGGGACTTGTTCCTGGTCCCCTAGCCAAGGCCCTCCGACTGTTCTGGAAGCAGACCCTGGCTTGCCTTACAGGGACAGTACCCAAAAGGGACAAATGTGGCCACGTTCTTCACCTCGTGATCCTTCCTGCCCCACCCACATTCCACAGCCCAGTCCTTCCTGCACTTCGCACACACCCAGGCTCGGGCACCAGCCAGGGGCAGCTGGGATTACTCTGAAGCAAATCTATCTCAGAGGAACCAGATGTTCGGAACGCTGGGAAGTCTGGAGGCCAGCTAGAGGCTGTCTCACCCTTTCTCCTTTTATTGTTCACCACCCATCCATAAACAATTACGCATGTGAATGTGAATATTAAGCTAACATATACTGAGCTCTCAATGTGGGTGTGAGGTACTTTACACACATTATCTCATTTAATCCTCTCTGGCCTTATGAGGTCGATACTATTAGAACTTTTGTTCCTCAGATTAGCAACCTGAGATTTAGAGAAGTTAAGAAATTTGTCCAGGGTTGGATTTTTGATTTAAGCCAGTCAGAAACCCAAGCTGATACCCTTAATTGAAGCTCCTGGCCATCTCACGCAGCCAGCTTGTCTGATGAGGAGGCAGAGGGGCCGGGCAAAGCTTCTACAGTTAGTGGCCTGCCACCAGGGCCCTGAGAGCAGAAACTGGTGGAACTTTGTATCTGGAAGAGGCCAAATGGGGCTGGACAGGACATGAGGGGCAGGCTGAAGAGCCCACCTATGTGGGGAAATAGGCCCTCCTAGCTGGGTTTCTCTAGAGGGGAACAGAAGCCCTGTCTGCTAGAGGCCAAACTGCCACAGGGCTAACTGTCCCCAAGGGAGCCAGTGGGGAAAGGGCTAAGTCATTATCCCCAGTTAGGGAGGGAACAGAAATGGAGGGGAGGGAGTAAATGCTTTTGGAATGCCAGATGAAGTTTTTTCTGATGAACTAAACACACCCTTCTTCCCTAACCTGGTTCTAAAGCAATTGAGAAATACTCATATCTTTTTTCTAGGCATCTGGAAAGTTGAGTATTTTTGTGTTATTCCCAAGCTTCATGGTTCCCTGGGATCAGGCTGCAAGAGCTGCCCATTGAGTTAGGGTTCATTATGCTAACAGTGCAATAAAATGAGATTAGAATGTATATTTGTCATCAGAATGTAAACCCCACCTCTGTCTTCTGAACCTTGTCACCTCAGCACCCTCCATCTGCACAGACCCATGTAACCATATGTCTTAGCTTGGGTTCTGCCAAGATGCAGAGGGAAGACTTATTTGCAGCTTGTGATCCCAGGAACTAGGAGTGAGGGCTCTGGAAGAGCCTCCAGGGAAGGAGGCAAAGCTGTGGTCTACTCTGAGGAGCTGTGCTGAATGTACCTCGGACTTGCCTGTGTCAGGCATGGAAGAGCAGAGTACTTATTTATCCACTTTCCTCTTGTTTTCTTTTGGCCAGGGGTTGCTGAATCCCTGGCTCCTGCAAGTATGTATACCTATGCAGGAATGCCTGAGCAGGCTCCTAAGGTTATTACATTGGCAGCAGCAGAGAAGTCCTAGGACAGAAGGGAAGAGGTGAAGTACATGAGGTGCTGACAGGTTTCATGAGCCAGCACAAAGAGTAAACAAACCAGAGTGGGAATTGGTGAGAAATGAGAAAATAAGACACCCAAGAGATAAAAGTGATGGGGACGGCAAGTCTGGCACAGCTAATGGCTACAGCCTGCACCAACTGTGTGAACAGCTTTATTTATATAGTACCTAAACTAGGTTGCTATACTAACAATGTTGCAAATCAGCAGAGAAACCAAATGGGAATATTTTCATCTTACAAATTGGAGGGGACATAATAGTACATGGGGTAAAGATTAACTTTAGGGAGAGAAGGCTATGTGCTTTTTGGCAACAGATGGGAAAGTATACAGAAGCTATGTGACTTCTGGCAGAGGGAGCGAGGAAAAGGAACTATTGTTGTTATTAGGAAGGGAGGAGAAGCAGTTGGGGGTTGTTCCTTGAACACACCTCTTGGGCTGTGGGAGTCTTGCTGCCTCACAATCCGCTCTCCACAGACAGGCTACAACCACGTGCAGCTAGCTGCTACAGTAATAGTAGGAACAAAACAGTAGTCTGAGGGGTTGTGAGATGGCGTGTGAAGGTTGCTGGAGCTAACACACCATAGTTTGCACACTGGGCAGTACTTCCCAGACTTTATCTGGTTCACTGACAGGGGCCCAGCTAAGGCATCCAGAGCAGCAGGCACTCATCAGAGGTCACCCAGTAAGCCGGAGGCAGACTTGAGACCAGAACCCACATTTTCTGATGCCCACTCAAAGATCTTTATTATACTGGTCTGACACAGAAGTGATCTTCCCAGGAACAGGGTCACCTGGTGGGTAGGGGGCATACCTGAGCTTTGGACCTGGGTTCCTGGGAATAAAGAGGAGGAATCTCTCTCTCTCTTTTTTTTCTTTCGCAGAACCATGTCAGAATGTGAGCTCTTTGTCTGCCTTGTGTATCATTTTATTTCAAGTGCCTCAATCCATAGGAGCATTTATTTAGTGGGTGCTCAGCAAATGTGTATTGATGAATGAATAAGTGAAAGAGTGTGAAGAGTGATAGAAGAAAAGTGGTCCGTCTCCTGTACGCAGATGAAGGAAGTCTCCTCTTTGATGTGTTTGTCTTCCCAAGCACTAACCTATCTTTGTTCATTTGCTGAGATTCAAGTTTTGTTTGTTGAGTTTTGTTCTCTTACCTCCCTTTCTCCTCCCATTACCCATCCTTCTCAGGGATGCATCTTGTTCTCATCTCCTTTGGAGTGTGACGTGGCTCACAGTTTCACATGGAACTTAAAGTCCCCACCATCCTGGGAAGAGGGGCTGGGGTCCAGTCTTTGGGAGAGTAGGGACTCTGAAAAGGAGACTCATGTCCTCTCTCTCATGCTGCATCATTAGCTGTCCTCATGGCAAAGCTGTCCTTGGGGTAGATTGGAGCACTTTGGAAGAGGGCCCCATGCCCTCTGGAGCCTCCACTAAGGACAGAGCCTACAGAGGGACTGCTTTCTGTCCAGCCCACTGCCATCCATTCCTCACTGCCCCCTGCTCTCCCCATCTCCACCCTCTACCCTTTACCCCTCACACTTTCAGGACCAGGGCACTCAGCCCAAACTAGCTGAGATTGCTCATGAGCAGATGCAACCTAGGTGGAAGGGGCTGGCCAGACCACAAAGATCAGGAAATCCCAGATGCCAGGACAAGGAGCTATCTTCCTTCTTCCCCCCACTCACCTGGGCACTGACTGTAGCAATGATGACCGCCCCTCATGTGGTCCACCAACTTTATAACATGCATAGAACATTGCCACCATCACAGGATCCTTGTGACAATCCTGTGGAGAAGGGTCTATGAGGAGGAAGACAGCACACACAACAGGAGCATCTCAAGGGTGTTAGGTGATTCCAATGTGCAGCCAAGGTGGAGGATATTGCTCTAGACACATCTTTTCTTCCTCTGCATATTATGTCTCCTTTTCCTCTCAGGAATTCACACTCAGTTTGCCTGGCATTTCTGGACAATTGAGGTAGGGGCCCCATTGAAGACAGTGGTAAGCTTTGAGCTCCCCACCAAGCAATGGCTACTGAGACCCAGTCATAAGACGTAGCATCAATACAGAATTTGCACAGGTCAGTAAACATTTCCTCACCATCTCCTCCTATCCCCAGCTATAATAGCAGATCTCTTCAACATTTGCTTAACAAACAATAAGTGTCTACTGTGTGAGGCTGCTAGGGAAGCAGAAAGGATCTAGAATGTCCTTTGATGGTTTATGGAGCCATGGGTGAGAGCAGTGCAGTGCGGTGGGTGCACATTTGCAATGTTCTCTCAACTCTCCCAAAACATGGTGTCTGCAAACCCTTCAAGGATGGGTCCACTGTTTCCTTCATGCAGCTGGTCATGGGCTCACCAAGTGCTTATATCTTGTCTGTCTCATGAAAAGTGAGGGAAAACACAAGCTTAGTCTCCAGCTTACAGCAGAATGGGAGGAATTAAGGATAAGACAAGTGCTGAATGAAATCACTACTGAAAGGTTGAAGGTGAACACATCCAAGAGAAGTTGCAGACTGAGGTACTAGATTTAGCAGACTGGCTCTGATCAGTATTTCTGAAGTGGAAGGGTGTGGAGGATAGCATCTTGGAGAGATGGGAAGGATTGGATAAAGGTGGATGGGGAGGATTGGATAAAGGCAATCTTGTTGTCTCCATCTCCCTAACACTATCTCTTTATTGTTATTAAAGACCTAAAGATGTTTTTCCCTAAGGAACCTGAAAAGCAGCCTTCCATTCTGGTCCTACATAGTGGTGGTTTCTTAGGCAAGTCAAGGAGGGCTGCAAACTATGCAGTTTATGGTTTGGGGCAATAGTGTGTTGGAAAATGTTTAACTGACTCCCCAGGAGAAAAAGGGTGTGTTGTATCATTTGCCAATTTCTGTGGTGTAAATACTCCCATGATGGTTAATTGCAGGCTACTAATGTGATATCACTGAACCTAGAGTTGGGAAGTGATGCATACAATCTGTTCTGGAGAGTCAGTGTCAGCTTGTTCCAGGACACTACTGTCAAGGGGGATATCTACAAGACTTTTTTTTTTAACATTTGAAGTTGTTTTTATGTGGCCCTTGGGTAGGGTATGCAGGGAGGCACATTTTGGCTTCTGAGAATCATTCTGCCATGGTGGCTGGGGTGGGTGGCTAACAGATGAAGACCTGGGAGTTGGCTGCTGCCCAGCCTTTACTCTGGCCACATGGTGGCCTGCTGTGGGAGGCTCATCTCTCAGCAGACAGGCTGATCTCTCTGTAGGGTGCCTCAGTCCAGGGTAAAGCATGTAGATGGCCCATCCCTGGGGGCTCCTTATCAAGACCACTGAAGATTAAAGGAGCATCTTTCATCTTAGCCGGGTCCATCTTATGAACATCTTCACTACTTCACCTTAACCCATCATTTAAAGGGTAAAGGTAAAGGGTAAAGAGCACACGGTGAAGTCATCAACAACCTCCCTGCTCAGAGAATCATTGGGTGGGCGTGGCTGAGTCCTTTGAACTCTTGATTGGCAGTTGGATTAGGAAAGCTGGTTTGTCTGCCCTGTGGAGATCAACCTTGTTTTCCCCTCCCCCTTTCTAAATGTATTATAGCAGTTGTTGACAACTCACTACCCTATGTTTCCAGCTGTTTCTTTTTTACTCAATCTTCCTGGGAGCTTGAGAGTCTTTTAATCCATTATGGCACCTTTGCATTTTGCATGTACGCTTTGTGTTAGAGATCAATAAAAGGTTTTTGAGGGGTCAGAGGGTTGCTTCATTGCCTTGATCTGCCACTCGATGTGTGATTCAATGTACAACTCTACAGACTACCTAGATTTTATACATTAAATTGGTGTAAAGTCCTGTTATTTCCCCAGCATTGTCTCCTTTGTTAACCCTCAACCCAGGTTGGGGTCCCCAGGGAACCCTGATAGCCTGCCCTTTTTCTTTTCATTTTTTTTTTTTTGAGACAGAGTCTTTGCTCTGTCATCCAGGTTAGAGTGCAGTGGTGTGATCATAGCTTACTTCAACCTCAAACTTCTGGGCTCAAGTGATCCTCTTGCTTTAGCCTCCCAAGTAGCTGGGACTATAGGCATGTGCCATCACACCAGGCTAATTTTTCTGTTTTTAGTAGAGATGGGGTCCTGCTCTTGCTCAGGCTGGTCTCAAACTGCTGACCTCAAGCAGTCTTCTCACCTTGGCCTCCCAGAGTGCTATGATTACAGCTGTGAGCCATTGTGTTCAGCCATGACCTGCCTTTTGCCCTATAAGTATGGATGGCTGCCAGATTTCAGCCAAGGAGTGGAAAATGGGGTGTGTCACAAATAAACCATGAATACTGGGCGATAGTTCTGGCAGGAGACGGCATTTAGGACCTCTGAGGCCTCAAGCAACATTTACCTGGCTTGTCCTCCCTTTGACTTCATCTCCCTGTCTGCCAACCCAGTCTGAGTCCAGGCCCTCTTCCACACCACCAGCCCAGAGTTGTGCCCTCTGCTACCTCCCTGACCAGGTTTGTCATCTCTCACATGGATAAGTGCATTGATAACTTCTCCTTTCCAGGTCTTCTGCAGGCCCCATCCTTACTAACCCAGTCACTGCACACACACAAAGGGAGTGATGTTCTTGGAAGCCATCTCTGATCACTCTTGTTTCTGAAGACTCCTTCAGTGGCTCCCTGCAGCCTAGAAAACAACATTCAGTCTCCTTACCCCTCAGTTTGAAGCTCCATGTTAGCCCTGCTCTTGACATTTCATTTTCTTGACATGTTCCTCCCCTTTGTATTTTCTTCTTCTTGATATCTCAGATATCTGCTTCTCCTCCAAACTATGCTGCTCACTTTCACCATACCCAAATCATGCTTGCTCCCATCTTATGGGAACTTTGCCCAGGCTAATCCCACATAGAGCTCCTTTATGAACTCTTCACTACTTCCCAGGATATCCCTACTGCTCCAAATACGCCAGGTTAATTGCACTTGTTCCTTTCCAAGTTAATTCCATTCTGTTTGTCCCAGGCTTACCCGCTAAGTATGTTTCAGCCCAATTTAACCAAGCCTTTCACATTTTTTCCTGGGCATTCCCTAGTATGTCATGTAGAATATATCATGGTTTCAAACAAGAGAGAGTCCAACCCAAACTAAATTTAAACAATAAAGATTTAATTACATGTTGGCTCATATAATTAAAAAAACCAAAGTTAATTCAAGCTTCAGGTGAAGCTTGATCCAGGAATTCAAATGATGTGACTGGCATTCAGTTTCTGTCTTTATATTTTTCAGTTCCATTCCTTTTATATTGAGTATATTCTTGTTTGCTTCTACCCACACTGATAGCTCTTGAGATTACATGCTTCCAGGGACAAGTCCAATATTGAAAAGAGAGTCTGTCTCCAGATAGCTTGAGTTACTGGAAATTGAGTTTCATTAGCCTTGATTGGCTGACTTTGGTCACATACCTATCCTTGAACCAATTAGTTGCTGTGAGCAAGACAACTCTAGACTATCTTCAATAGATACAGACCCATACTGCAGTTGGGGGTTGATCAATGCTAATACGCTCCAAAACGAGGACATTCATGATACTGGGTGGAAGTAGGAAGCAAGGAATGGACACTGGAGAGTCATTCACCCAACGTCCACTCTCCCCACTCAATAACTTCTAAGATATCTCTATTTACTTCCTAGGCAAATCTTACATGGTCTTTGCCAGGAGCCCCTGCTGCTCCATCAGATGGGAGTCCGTTCAGGCTCTTTTTTTCCAAACACTCCCTTTATCACATGGCCAGGCTGCTTTTATAAGAAGACAGCTCTCACTATGCTAATGATTACACCCAGAATTGCCATCTGTTTGCTCCTCAGAGGAACCAAGGCTGGGATGCCCATTGTCTGGTTTCTTTGAAGCCTCCCACTAGGTTTCTTTTCAGCTGAGTTTTGGGAGAAGACTGGTGGTCTCACTTTTATGCTGTCTGTGACTTTGAGGATTGTTGTCTCTGCCTCATGGCACTCAGCCCAGCCTGGGCTGTTCCTGGCTATGGGGTGTGGCTTGGGAAGGAGCTGGCAGAGTGCCTGGATCCATAGTTTAAAGGCACCCAGGAGCAGCTGGAGGCAGGTCAGAGCCTGGGTGATTGCAATTCTAGCCATGGTGTCTAGCTTTGTCACCCACCTGGGTCTGTGGGCTTCTGGACTCATCTTGGTCTTAAGCTTCCTCAAGCTCATCAGCCTGCTGCTGCGGAGGCAGAGGTTGGCCAGGGCTATGGACAACTTCCCAGGGCCCCCCACCCACTGGCTGTTCGGGCATGCCCTCGAGGTATGTGGGGGAGTGGGGAGAAGAAAGAAATAGCCTCCCTTCCTTCAGAGACTCAGGCCTAGTCCCCCAGGGACTATGGGGGGCTGTGGGAGGACAGCTCAACTTGAGCAGGGGTATAACATGCTGGGAGCCATGGTTCCCACTCAATTTTGTCCCTGGGATTCTCCTTCAGTCCTATCTTTCAAGCTGGCTTCAGAAGGCGGGGGCACTTCAAAGTTGGGGCTCAAGATGGTCACAGACTCCATCTCATTATTCTGAGGCCCAAAGTTCAGATGAGGCTCTGCTAAAGAATCAGCAACAGCATAGGGGAAAAATTAAAGACTCTCGATAGTCCGATAGATTGAGGCAATCATGTTTAGAGCTTAATCAGGGTCCTCTTTGTGCAGTGTAGATTTTCATTTCCAAGGTTGGAGATGAGTTCTGTCTCATGGGAGGCCTTGCAGCCTCCAAGTCATGGGGCCTACCATACCGGTGGGTGGCTCTGCAGCCACAACACCTGCCCAGGTCCAGATCTTCCTGTTATCTCAGGGTAGTGGGGACTACCTCGACACCCACTGTCGGGAGCACCTCTTGTTTCCCTGGGCAAGGAATTGTAATCAATTGGGAAATGCAGATTCCTGGGCTTCCTGCCCTAGGAGATTCTAATTTGTTGGATTGGAACTAGGAGTGTAACTTTAAAAACCTCTCCCAGTGATAGGTAGCACCTGTAGCTCAAGTGGCTAAGGCGCTAGCCACATACACCAGAGCTGGCCAGTTCAGATCTGGCCCAGGCCTACCAAACAATGACAACTACAACCAAAAAAAAAAAAAAAAAAAAAAATAGCTGAATGTTGTGGTGGGCATCTGTAATCCCAGCTACTCGGACGGCTGAGGCAAGAGAATTGCTTAAACCCAGGAGTTTGAGGTTGCTGTGAGCTGTGATGCCACAGCACTCTACCTGGAGAGATAGCTTTAGGCTCTGTCTCAAAAAAAATAAAGAAAGAAAAACAAACAAACAAACAAAAACCATTTGGGCAGTGCCCGTGGCTCAGTGAGTAGGGCGCCAGCCCCATATACAGAGGGTGGCAGGTTCGAACCTGATCCTGGCCAAACTGCAACAAAAAAATAGCTGGCTTAGCTAGCGTTGTGGTGGGCACCTATAGTAGTCTCAGCTACTCGGGAGGCCGAGGCAAGAGAATTGCCTAAGCCCAAGAGCTGGAGGTTATTATGAACTGTGATGCCACGGCACTCTAACAAGGGCGATAAAGTGAGACTCTGTCTCTAAAAAAAAATAAAATAAATAAAATAAAAACCTCTCCAAGTGTTTTGATCTGAAATCAGGTTGGGGATCCCAGGTTTGGGGTGCCAGAGATTAAGGCCTAAAGAGAGGCTTAGCTCCTTCTCCTACCTGCAGAATCCGCCTTCTTGGTTCTCAGTCTGGGGTGCTGCCTCTCTTCCTTGATTGACACCAGAAATGAGCTTGTCCCACTAGGTTTATTCTTGTCCCTACAGATGAATCTCTGGGTAACTCTCATACATCCTGAATATATCCAGGAAAGAAAGGATGGGTTAGGGAGATGAATCTGACCCAGACCCAAGATCTCAAGAAACTTACTGTCTGGAGGGGAAACAGACACCATAGACACTGCTCTAATCAGGATCTGCTTCAGCGCCATTCTTTTACTATCATCACTTGAGTCCCATTGGGTTGTTACCATCTGTCTACTTGTTCATCTTCCTTGTGGCCCCTGGAGATCTGGTCTGCTTCATCCTTGTATCCTCAGAGTCCACCACAAAGCCTGGCACAGAGTAGGCATCACCAAATGAACCAACACTAAATGTTAGAGAGTAGAGAGAGAGTGATGGAAAAGAGGGACCAAGAGGGTCTGGAAGGGGCTTTGCTAAGTACAGAAGGAGGGTCATGGGAAGGTTGGGGTCTAATGGGGAACAAGAGGGATTTAGGGAGAACTTCATCCCATTCCTCTCATGCCCTCTCCACTTCTATCTGCCTAGGTAAATGTTGCGTTTGCCCTGGGCCATGGACTTTTTTAGGGTGGGAACCTTGTGCCTTCATCTCCATGTCAGAGCTGGCTGCCTCCACTCCCACTTTGACCGTGTGCAAAGGGCCTAGAATACATCTGAGCTCTGTCTTCTTTGCTCCTAAACAACTATCTGAAGGGTCTGCTTTGTCTTGCTTACCACTGAAAGCACCACTGAAAGCCTGGCATACAGTGGGCACTCAATGCCCATGTGTCAAATGAGTAAATGAATCATTGGGGACCCAATTCTGGGCAAGAAATCACCCAAACTGCTGAGAACCAATAACTGCATCCCCTGGACTCTTGGGTCTCTCTTGGGCCCCTGCCCTTCCTATCTTCTTAAGGGTTTGGATGTTTTCCTGCATTCTGCCTCCCATTTGGTCATTCTGGGGATGGAGTTCATCTTTTGATGCTGAAGATGGGAGAGGTGTTGGGGGCAGAGCACAGGTGTTGGAATCTGAAGTCAGGGGCATGATGCTAGTTAAATGACTTTGGGTCAGACCCATCATCTCTTCCTACCCAATACACAGGGGCCATCCTAATCTCACCCAAAGTCCCTTTGGCTCCTTCCAGTGAGCCAGAGGCTCTTTTTGTATCTGGCGTGTTCACAGATATTCACATGCACATGTGTAATCATACATTTGTCTCTGAAAGGAGAGACAGAGTATAGAGATGGGGGGGAAGTCACTTCTCTGCTCCTTGGCGCATCAGACCCCTCTGTTCAGGCTCACCATGTTTCTCTGCTCAACCCCATAGTTGAATTCCCAAGGAGTTTGTATAAATTGAGCCCCCTTTTCCCGCTGACTTTTATGGTTGTTTCAGAGACCTGCCTTTCTCACTTTTGGTTGGTTCTCATTGGCAGGTGCTCTTGACTCTTGAGCTTTATTTAAAAACTTGTGGCTTGAGTCATGCATACACAGAGCCCTGACAATCTTGTGTGTGGCGGGGTGGAGGTGGGGGGGTGCCCACATGGGGAGATGATTGAGACAAGGGCACCCAAGGGCTGCATCTGAAGGAGGGCCACCGGGGTGGGGGTCTGGGCCCCCAACTCCCAATCCCTGAGGACTTCCCTGGGCAGTGGGAGGCTATGTGGCTCCAAAGAGCAGGACCCAGGGAGAAGGCTACAGGGAGTGGCTTTCAGTTTGGAGACTAAGAAGTCTTTCAAAAAGCAGTAAGTTTCCTGTCACTAGAGTCATCTGAGCTCTGGGGCAGGGATTGTCACAAAGTGAAGCACTGGGCCAGGCGGCCTGGATCCTGGGATTCTGAGATTGACAGGACCTGCATCAAAGGAACCCCAGTATTCCAGGGAAGAGGAAATCCTGTCATTTCTCTCTCTAAATATTTGTTTTTCTAATCCCCCCATTTTGTGAGCAGATGTTTTGTTCTCAAATAGCCCCTGGGAGCTGTAGCTACTGCAAACTGGCCAAGTGGGTAGCTTGTTTCTTGGGCACTGGTCAGCTGAGCTTCAGGTCAACCAGCTGGTGGCTTGAGCAGACTTAGTAACAGGAAGGACAACAGACAGAGCAGCTGCCAGGATCCCTAGCCTGACCTAACATACATGAGACCCTTACTTTTGGTCTTTGGGATGCACTGTTCCCACCTATAAAGAGAGGTCATAGTGCAACAGTTTAACATTGAAGTCCCTTTCTCATCTGCTCTTTGGAGCAAAGCTAACTCAGACTCTTGGGGAACAGAGAAGAGAGTAGTGACTTGGGTCTGCTCTCCCCATTTCCTCCTATGGTTTATTTCTGGTGAGATCAACAAGGAGTGAAAATGTGAGGATAGGGGACAGAGCTGGGGACCTGGAGCCAGTGAATTATCTCCATGCCCTGCTCATTCCCTGTTTCCTTCCTTCTTCTGGAGAAAAACAAGCTAGTCCAGACCTCCCAACCCTGTAGAGTTCCCAACTCAGGGCATCTAAGGATGAGTCTGAGGCATCCTGTTGTGTAACCCAGAGGAGCTGGCCAAGTTACACAACTTCAGAGTGGGGATGCCCCAGCCTTCCTGAGGGACTGCAGTTGCAGTGGTGGGGCCAGGAGCCATCCTAGAGCTCACCAGGTTCTGGGACAATCAAGCTGGGTACAGGAAGGCAGTGGCAAGCTGGCTGGACCAAGGTCAACATGAGGTCAGGGTCCTCTGTCCCTGGTGGGAATATTTCAGAGGGGTAATAAGGAGAGGAGTCCTTATTAGGACAGGAGTGGGGCTCAGATAAACCAAATTAGCCAAGGGCTCCTTCTAATCCTGAGATCCTGTTGAGTCTGAGTTTCTGGTGGCTTAAGCCTTTCACTGCCCTGTCCACCTGTCCTCCCTCCTGACCTGGAAGGGATGGAGAAAAGAGGAATGGCCTGGTAATCAGAAAACCAGCCAGGAAAATCCAGGAGGGCAGATGGGAAAATTAGAGAGACAGAGGGAGAAAGGAACACTATCAGCATATCACCCAGGAAGGAAAAAGGGACACCAGAAGATTCCTTTTAACCTGGAGTGGGTAGAGGTAATTTTTATAGCTTTGTGCTTTTTTTGACATTGTGTGCTTAAAGGGTTGTGAAAACTGTACAGCTGCCTTGGGTTGAACTCAGGATTCTGGGCTCAGAGGCAGGGAAGGAAGGGATTTATGGGAGGATTACACATGACTCTGCAGAGCGCCTTGGAGAAAGGAACCCCAAAGTAGGCACCGATGGGTCTCTGGAAACCAAAGTAGGCCTGATCCCATGGGTCCTTGGGAATAGTGGCTTCAGTCAGGCCAGGCTCCCTGGGGCATCCATCAGGGGGATGTTTGTGCCCTTCTTTAGGGCTGCTCCCTGGACGGTACAACATGGGTTATTTGAATAGGCAGGGATTATGAGAGGGAACTTTATGGGGGGGTAAGCAGGGCCAGCACATGCACAGACCTCAACACAAATGGTCTTCTCTAGGCTGCAGCGCACAATTTATGCAACTGAACACAGCAGGCCTGACAGTTCAATGTGCAGAAGAGAGTGTGAGTTAGAGCACTACAAGCACTGTGCACATCGGTTCACAGAAACTAGCCTCAGTTTTCTCATCTGTAGAACAGGAGTAATTATCTGTTCTACCCTAGGAATATGGGACAGCCTCTGAATTCACTTAGGTAGTACCTGGCACATAGTAGACCCTCATTACATATCTGTTCCCTTCTGTTTTCTATGTTGAAAAGTAGAACGTGGAACCGAGTAGTGAATTTGGATATTAGCCAAAGCAGGCATGCCTGGGCCAGCTGGGAAGGACAAATAGAAATCTGCGATGCTATTTACCAGGCAGAAAGTGCTGGCAGCAGCTCTTCTATGTTGTCCCCAAATTGAGTAAAACCTTTGGCTGGTTTCTCACGACTGACCATCTGTGGCCGCTTTTTAGATTAGTCAGATGCTTTATATGTTTTCTCTCCTCCTTTCTGGTCTTCCTTTCTTCAGCTCATTTTTATTTTTTATTTTATTTCATTTATTTATTTTTTTGAGACAGAGTCTTACTTTGTTGCCGTTGGTAGAGTATTGTGGTGTCACAGCTCACAGCAATCTCAAACTCTTGGGCACAAGTGATTCTCGTGCCTAAGCCTCCCGAGTAGCTGGGACTACAGGCACCCGCCACAACGCCTGGCTATTTTTAGAGATGGGATTTCGCTCTTGCTGGTTTTAAACCTGTGAACTCAGGGAAATCCACCTGCTTTGGCCTCCCAGAGTGCTAGGATTATAGGCATGAGCCCTTCAGCTCATTTTTAAATTTTGTTCATTCAATACACATTCCATCAAATATGCAGTGTGTTACCACGGCCCCATGCTGAGCTCTGCAGGATGTGGTCTGGTCACTCAGGAAATTTGCAGCCTAGAGGTGGGGTCAGGGTCCTGATTGTAAATCCAACTCCATTGCTGACTAGTGCTGTGGGCTTCAGTTTCTTCATCTGTGAAGTAAGAATTATGACAGTGCTTCTTTTATAGAATTTTTGGAGGGTTAAATGGCAAGTGTGGGGATAATATGTTTATCTCAGTGTCTGATACATGTTAAATGCTCAATGAATGCCATCAATACTAATATAATGAATTTTTAAAAATGCCAAGCATGTTCTAATACAAAGTGAAATGTGGAGAAGGCACTAACAGTGCTAGAGAATCCCCGAGGAGGTAAAAATTCCAGTCACTGAGGGATTAGGGATATTTCTGGAGAAGGGCATTCAAAGTAGATGTTGAGGAGCAGATAGGATCCCAACAGGTGTTCTTGGGTACAATATGTGTGACGAGGAAGGGATGGTGTAAGCAAAGGCATGGAGATGATGCAGACCCCAGGAGGCTGTCTTAGTTCTAAACATTTGGACTCACAAGACAGCACAGGCACAGTTAGTGTCCATCTGCTCCAAGGGTGTGGGCAGGAACCACAGCTTGTTAGCCAGGCAGTGCCAGGCATTCCCTGTGACATCCATACAGCCATCGGTGATCTGTCTTCTGTCCTCAGTGGAGGGCCAGGTGCAGGAAGATGAGATGCACATGGGAGGATGTGACTACCCCGTCTTGGAATCTTCATGGCCCACAGAATCTCTGTGTCCACTGATGGTCCCCGGACTCCTGCAAGGGCCCTGCACGTTGCAAGAGTAACCATGCTCAAGAAACACAAAGCATAGTGTTCCCATCAGGTGTTTATTGTTCATTTGTAGCTCTTCCCAGTCCATTTGTCAGTTACTGACCAGGGGTCATGTTTGTGGTAGTCATGTTGCCTAGCAACACAGTTGACATCCTATAGTTATCAGGTTTCCAGGCAAACAGGGTTGGAGAGTATAACCCAAGGTCAGGTTCCCATATGAGGGGGAAATGTTTGGCCACTCCTTACTCATGGGTGGGACTATACCAGGGTATGATCAGAGAGCATCTTCTCTAGTGACACTGGGAGACATTTGGGAGTGGGCTGTAGCAGGAGGTGCAGTGAGCAGACACGGAAGAAGGTGTGTTAGGCAAAGGTGGGTTTGAAAGGGAGGGAACCGCTTGCCTGGTCCCTTGGGCAGGATCCAGTGCTAGGTCCTTCACACATTATATTAGTTAAGGGCCCTAACCTATATTAGTTAGAGCCCTAACTAATATAGGGCACCCATGTGCCCTAATGGGTGCGCACACCCACACCCACCCACACACACACGTACCCACACACGTGCGCACACACACACGACCTGAATGATTTCATTCATGTCAAAGCAACCCTACAAGATAGGCATTATTATGCCCACTTTACAGATGACAAGAATAAGATTCAGAGTTAAGGAATTTAAGTGTCCAAGTTCACACAGCTGGAAAATAGGGAAAGGGGTGATCAAGATTCAAACTAGGTCTGTTAGGCTTCAAAGTTGTGGGCCATAGGGTCAGCTTTTCTTGGTTCACATCTCAGCTCCATTTCTAAGCTACATGGTCCCTGGCAAACAGCCCAGTCACTCTGTGCCTTAGGCAGCTCTTCTCTAAAGTGGGACTTCACAGAACTATTGTGAGGATTCTATCAGGTCCAGATGTAAGACGTTTAGAATAAGGCTGGCACACAGCAAGAACTTAATAAAGATTAGCTGTTAGTAGTATATTTCCTCACAAACTTCAGAGCTCAGACACTATTCTGAGGCCTATGGCAGGCCACTAACAGATGTTAAGTGTATTTTTGGAGACACTACCTCTGAGTGGGGAGAAATGGATAAATACTACACAGCAGTTAAAAACATTGAATGACAGCTAAATGCACTAGCTTAGAAAGGAGGACCAGATACGATAAATGAAGAAAGGCTGATTTTGCAAAAGTATTTATAGTAAGCATAACTTCACTTATGTAAAACACCTCTGGGTAAGAAGATGTGGCTATATAATCCCCCCGAAGAGCATGCACCACCCTCCATATAATCTCTCCAACCTCATCTCAGGTGATTGTCCCACCACGGGGCAGCCGGCTCCTGGAAGACATTATGATTTCTCCCATTCCAGAGCCTTTGCACTTACTGTTCCCTCCACCTGGGATGCTCCTCTTTTACTGCTCCATGTGGCCAGATCTTAAATGTCATCTCCCATAGGAAGCCTTCCCAGATCACCCTATCTAAGCAGTTCTCCCTGTCAGTGTCTCTCATAGCACTGTCTCATAGTCTTTATTTCCCTCTCAACTCTTACTACCATCTGTGATTGTTGCACTTAATTGTCTGCTTGTCTAGTATCTGTCTTCCCCATAGAATGAAAGGGCAGCACATGTACGTCTCATTCCTCTGAGATGTCTAGAACAGAGCCCTGCACGTGTAAGTCCTCAATAAAAATGTGTGGAATGACACAGCCCAGGTGGAATTGAGGTGATTTCTGTATTGCACAACAAGCTGGTATTATCTTTACAATGATAATGCTTTAATGTTGAGACCAAAGTGCTTTCTGCTTGCAGTGAAGACAGAGAGTGTGTGGCAGGTGCCAGGTGGAAGCAGGTTGGAGAGTTTGGGATTGTTGAGCCAACCTAAGTGTAAGAGGAGCATGTTTGGGACTTAGAACAGCCATGACATGGCTGTGGGGCTAGAGAGCATCTCTGAGTCCAGAGATGCTTAGGAGAGGGGGTACAAAGGGTAGAAGGATGCTCCCAGGACCTGCCTGGACAGCCTTCTCCCTTCCCTTCCAAGGTAGTTGGGGCCTGGCAGGTACCCTGGGTTCCTGAGTAGCTCTAGCTTTCTGTCATCATTTCAGATCCAGCAGACGGGGAGCCTGGACAAAGTGGTGGCCTGGGCCCACCAGTTCCCCTATGCCCACCCCCTCTGGTTAGGACAGTTCATTGGCTTCCTGAACATCTATGAGCCAGAATATGCCAAAGCTGTGTACAGCCGTGGAGGTGAGGTGCTTCTGGGGAAGCAGAGGGCTCAGGGTGTGATATGGGGAGGAGGCCTGGGCCTGAGTCCTGAGTCTGTGCAGCTTTGATCTTCTCCCTATGGATCATTAAGCCTCCTCTGGGAACCCCCTGTCTCTGGTTGATCTGATCCATCTCCTTCTCCTGCAGACCCTAAGGCCTCGTATGTGTATGACTTCTTCCTCCAGTGGATTGGTGAGTGAGCACCTGTCTGCAGACCTGGGGGCTGGGTGATCAGGGTCCTGCCCTGCCCCACTCAGCCAGTAATCCCAGGCTTCCTGGCCCCCAGGTGCTCTTCTTAAACCTGGCTGCTCAGTAGGAAGACAGAGGAGGAGCAGGAGACCCCATGGTTGATCAGGATAGGGGCCTCTCTTCTTCCCTAGACAGGAAGGGCAAGGGCTCTGGGGGATGTGTGAGTGTAAGAACGATGTCCTAGAGGAGGTGGCACTAGAGTTCATCCTGCAAGAGATTTTTATAGGGGGTGCTGTCCAGGGAAAGGGCCAGAGGAAAGGTGTGTGGTAGAACCACAGCTGGTCACTAGTAGCTGTGAGACTGTCTGGGTGGTTGCAAAGCAGAGCCTCATTGGGAGATGAAGCCAGATAGAAAGGACAAGCTGTCTTTGGTTGCCAGGATGAGGAGACAGTTTGATGATGAGACTAGGTGGGAGCCAATGAGTATTATGGAGCCAAGGCCTTATGTATCTCCATAGCCTTCCTTTACTTATGATCCTATGGTATCCTCCTGGGATCTGAGAAGAGGCAGGGCTAAGAGGAAGCAAACATTCCCAAGCCTATTTACCCACCCAGTACCATAGGGAAGTCCTCTTGTGATTCTAACTCTCTCTTCAGTTATTAAAAGGAGAGTACAATGAAAAGACAGATGGAAAAGGCATAGGAAACAAGAGCAGTTTTGAAGACAGAAATGCTTTCCCATCACTGGGTATGTGTTGCGAGGTAGGAAGATAGGGTCCCCCTAGAGGCCATGAAGTGAAAACTTAGCAGATTGTTTCCCAGGTCCTGAAGCTGTGGGCGGTCCATGGTCTCAAGCAGCTGAGAGTGGAGGCCCAGCAGCCTTCTCTCCTGCATAGCTGTCCCCAGAGAGATGTATCGCCTTTGTCTGATATTTGACTCAATGTCATCTGACATGAACTCCTGGAGTCCAGACTTTGTGGGTGTAGCTGAGAGGCAGAAACTGAGTCATCCTGTCCTACCTAAGGAAGGAGCTCATTCAGCCAAGAGCTGCTGCTACCTCTGTGTCCTGAGGTCCTGGCAACCTAGAGGTGGGGGCAATATTGGGTTTATTAGCAGCCCACCCATGGAGGGTTCCAGGCTCTGGGGCATGGGTTGGGGGTGAAACCTGCTCAGTTCCAGGCTGCCAGGGGCAAGGAAGTATTTCCTGGACTGATCAGCCCTCCCTCTCTTGTCCCTTCCCCAGGGAAAGGCCTGCTGGTTCTTGAGGGGCCCAAGTGGTTCCAGCACCGCAAGCTACTCACACCTGGCTTCCATTATGACGTGCTGAAGCCCTACGTGGCTGTGTTTGCTGAGTCTGCCAGTGCCATGCTGGTGAGCCCCCTCTGCCAGGCTCCTGGAGCCTGTGAGCTGCCTGACCAGCCCCTTTCCACCCTGATTTTACCCTGCAGGGAGGCAGGTGGTATTCCCAGCAGGGAGAATTGCTGAGGCCCTGAGGCCCTGTTCTGCCTGCACTAGCAGCCCAAAGCCCTGCTCTGCTGACACCTGCCTTGTGCCACTGCTGACTAGGTGCTGCTACTGTGAGTGTCTGGGCAGCCCTGGTCCTTGCCTCCACCAGGACACCCAGCCCTCTGCCTTAGTAGACCAAAGGGGCTCCTACTGCTGCACCTTTTAAGACTGCCTATATCTGAAAGTATCATAAAAGCCCCTTTCCCATCTAAAAAGTCTTTCTTGCTGATTCTCTTCCTTCTACCACTGCCTAAAATAATGTCGTTACAGCCCGTCTGTAAGAGTGATGGCAGAGGTCAGGCCTAGATTCTCAGGGCTGGTCTTTCTCCCTGCAGCAAACTCTTCCTCAGAACTACCCTGACTCACACAAAAGCTGTGCTGGGAGCAACCCTCCTCTTGGCCCTCCAGTCCCCTGTAGGCTGCCCTGGCTAGGAGGAAGCATCTGTGTGCTGTGGAAGACCTGCCTCCTGCATCTGCCCTCTGAGCCCCAAGCTCAGAGGCTGCCAAGCTCCCACTCACCTGAACTGCACATTCTAGCAGGATGGCGGGCAGGGAGGGATGGGGAGTGGGGAAGTGTGCAGAGGCGGGATTGGTCGTGAAGGACAGGTGGAGCATCTAGCTCAGCTGCCCCGACATTGTCTTCTATCTCTGGGCCCCAGGACAAGTGGGAAGAAAAGGCTTGTAAGGAGAAGAGCTTTGACATCTTCTGTGATGTGGGCCACATGGCGCTGGACACGCTCATGAAGTGCACCTTTGGCAAAGGGGACAAAGGCCTGGGCCAAAGGTCAGGGGGCACCTTGGGGCTCTGTGCACTCTTCCCCCAAAGCCAGCTTCAGCTTAGAGGGGAGAATGATCAGGGGTCCTGGGCCCCAGTCTGAGAGGAGATAGGATCCTGCCCTTGGGCACCCCAGCTCTGGGGGAGGCAGGGTTTGCCTGTGGCAGGGAGACTCGCTGGGCCTTAGTGAGGAGACTTCTGAGCAAGGAGAGGCAGGGCAGAAGCTCTGTGGTTGGCGCTGGATTCTTGGATTGGAGCTTCCCTGGTCTCTGCCAGCGTCTGAGCTGTCCCTCCCTCTGACCCTCTGCTGCGCAGGGACAGCAGCTACTACCTGGCAGTCAGTGACCTCACTCTGCTGATGCAGCAGCGCCTTGAATCCTTCCAGTACCATAATGACTTCATCTACTGGCTCACCCCGCACGGCCGCCGCTTCCTGCGAGCCTGCCGGGTGGCCCACGAGCACACAGGTGGGCCTTCCCCACCCAAGGAAGCCTGGGTTCCTCCTGCCCCCCCATGCTCCCTCCCATTGTGGGACCTTAGTTGCCCTTTGGGCAAAGGATGGGTTCCCACACGGTGACACCTTATGCTCCTGGCCCAGACCAGGTTATCAGGGAGCGGAAGGCAGCCCTGCAGGATGAGAAAGAGCAGAGGAAGATCCAGAACCGGAGGCACCTGGACTTCCTGGACATCCTCCTGGGTGCTCAGGTGAGTCACTGTTGCCCACCCCACGCCCGAGGACAGGGCTCACTGGACAGCAGAGGGGTTTGTTAAGCATTTTCCCCAGAAAATCCAACGTGTTCCCTGTTGCATATCAGCCAAAGTCCAGGCAGGCAGGTGACGGGTGTATGTGGCTGGGCTGTGGCATTGTAAGAAGTGTGGTTGAGAGCCTGGGCCACATGGTAGTAGCAGGAAGATATTTCTAGACTTCTAAGATCGCTGAGGTTCTTGTCGCCACAGAATCTTGGAATCTTAGACTTCATTCATTCATTAATTCATTCGCTCATTTGGTCCTTTACTCATTCACCCCAGAAACCCACTGAGTTCCTCCACTGGGTCACTTTCTGTGCTAGGCAGCAGAGGTGGGAAAGGTCTGGATTCCAAGAGCTTACAGTTTAGCTAAGGAGACAGGAAGCGGATGTGGACAAAGATGTCTTCCTCTGCCAGGTGGCATTCTGTGTGCAAGTGAGCACAGCTAACAGTTGAGGCTGGATAAAGTTACAAGTCAGTTGTCCAGAGGGATCAGGGAGGGTTTTGTGGACTAGAAGGCATCCAGACCAAGCTTGGGAGAACCACTGGAATCTGGGGAAAAGTCCTAACCCCCAGTCTGAAAAAGAGTGCTCACTCTATCCGTCAGAGCTTCATTTGAGTGAACTTCACTGAACTATTATTACAATTTTTCTTGGTACCCCAAATACCTTGAGCTCTCCTATCATGCCTTCCCTAACCCAGGATGGAGACGGGATCAAGCTGTCAGACACAGACCTCCGGGCTGAAGTGGACACATTCATGTTTGAAGGCCATGACACCACCACCAGTGGCATCTCCTGGTTTCTCTACTGCATGGCACAATATCCAGAGCACCAGCATCTTTGCCGGGAGGAGATCCGTGAGATCCTAGGAGACCGGGACTCCCTCCAGTGGTGAGTGAGGCTCAGCGCGAGTCCAGTCTGTACTGCTCAGCCCTCAGGAAGGCTGTGCCTGTCTTGTCCTGGGCCATCCTGGAAACCAGGTGAGAGTGGCAGCAGCTGTCTTGCTCCTTCCACTGCTGTAGCTTCTTTTTGGTGGGGGAAGGAAAGGGGTGACTGAGCACAGACATACCCCTGAGCCCATTTCAAAGTGGAACCTGTTCAGATGTGTCCCATAAAAAAAGCTGTCAACACAAGGCTGTTTTCAATGTGTTGATTTTCTCCGATGGCAGAACCTGACTACTTTCAGGGTTCCTGCCTAGAGCAGGGAAGGCTGGGAGAGAAAGAGGTAGAAATGGGGCATGAACAGAGCTGGGACAGCCAGAAGAGCTGGTCCCTTGCCGCCTGTCTTTGTATGGCAGTACTCAGCTTCCAGACTCTTCCTGCTGGTAGAGGAGAAGAAACTGTTCCCAAACTCTGTCATATCACTTAAACACTTTTATTTGTTCTTCCCTGTTTTTTGGCTCAAGACTGGACTCCTAAACACAAAAACTGTTGACTGCTCTCTGCAGCATGGTCTCTGGGAATCTCTCTGAGGCTCCTCTTCACCTCTGCCTGAGCACCCCCCTCCCTGATGCCTCCTGCGTGCTCAGGGCTTTGCTGGGTCAGACACTTAGTCTTTCTCTTTGACTCCTGAGCAACTCCTGCACAAGGCTAGGTGCATGGTATGGTGCAGAAAATGTTCAGTTGGTGGAGGAACATTAGAGTTAGTTGAGGGAGACTACCTATAATTCCAGGGCTGAGACATGGCGGTTGAAATCCTCATTAGCCATTTTTAGTTGTAACCCTCCCTGCACCATCCTGGATGTCCAGCCACATGCCAGATGCTATCAGGAGTGCAGGTGTGAAGAGGAAGAGGAACATAGTTGCTGCCAATGGGGAGTTTTTATTTTTACTTTTTTGGAAGACAAACACGTTTATTAACATGTATAGCTCATGTACACATGAGAGATACCCAGAGGATGCATAATTCTTATGGAAATAGTTTAGAACTCCAGCCTATATAGCATCTTCAACAAAAACAGTAAATTTTCATGCTTGTTAGCCATTCATCTGTCTTCTTTAGAGAAGGTTCTATTCATCTCTCTTGCCCAGTGATCAAAGGAATTATTGGCTTTCTTTATGTTGATTAATTTGAGTTCTCTGTAGATCCTAGTTATCAAGTTTTTGTCTGAATCAAAATATGCAAAAATCCTTTCCCAGGGCAGCGCCTGTGTCTCAAAGGAGTAGGGCGCCAGCCCCATATACCAGAGGTGGTGGGTTCAAACCCAGCCCCGATGGGGAGTTTTTAGAGAGACAAACTTACACGCCCAAAATGCTAGAGAAAATAGGGCAGTGGGAGGGATGGGGCTTAAATTGACTTTCTAAGGAAGGTTAAAATTCAGGCAAAGAGAGAAAGAGAGGGATGGGCATTCTAGGCTGGGTAATAGTGTGAACAGGGTGTGAGGCAAGGAGTTAAAATTTTTATTTTAGGGCCGGGTGCAGTCGCTCATGTCTGTAATCCTAGCACTCTGGAAGGCTGAGGCGGGTGAATTGCCTGAGCTCACAGGTTTGAGATCAGCCTGAGCAACAGGGAGACCCCCGTCTCTAAAAATAGCCAGGCATTGTGGCGGGCACCTGCAGTCCCAGCTACTCGGGAGGCTGAGGCAAGAGAATCGCCTAAGCCCAAGAGTTGGAGGTTGCTGCGAGCTATGACATCACAGCACTCTACCGAGGGTGACAAAGTGAAACTCTGTCTCAAAAAAATATAAAAAATAAAAATAATTTTTTATCTTCATTCCATCTAGAACATGAATCCACCTAGAGGACACTTATTTAATCAAATATTAAAACACAAATGAAAAATCAGGGCCAAGGGGAAAAAGGAGCTGCAGCTTGGGGCTCTGTAAGAAAATATTACATAGCAGTGATAGTTGGACCTCACATTTGGGAATGAGCTTCCTGATGGCCAAGAGGAAAAGATGCCCCTGCACATGCACATTTTACCTGAGCTTGTCATTGTTCATACATTAAACAATGCATGGACATTGGGTGGTTCATTCAACCAACATGTATCAGCTCCTGTCTTCTTTCATTCTAGCTCGCTGGCGTACACCAAGTAAAGTCTAAAAACCAATCCCTTGTAGGCTTCCATGCACAGAGGACACAGAAGTGACCTTATCTTGTCACATACATACCTAGGGTCCTGTGCCTTCCCTCCTAGCAGTAAATATGAGAAGGGGACAGAGGGAAGTGGAACCAGATCTCTGGACACTTAGACCCTTGTGTCCTCTGATTCCTGAGTGTATGGTAGTGAGAAGGGGAAGCTGGGGCTGGAGCCTGCCTTCTCCCAGGATCCTGTTGTTCCCCTTTCCAAGAATGTTCTGGTTGTGTTGCTGGCAGGGATGATCTGAGCAAGATGACTTACTTGACTATGTGCATCAAGGAGAGCTTCCGCCTCTACCCACCAGTGCCCCAGGTGTACCGCCAGCTCAGCAAGCCTGTCACCTTTGTGGATGGCCGATCTCTGCCTGCAGGTGGGATGGGCTAGATTTGGGGGTGGCACTGGAGTTCTCTGGGTGCTCCTTTGTCATAGATTTGGGGATGGAACAGGAGTCATCTGGATGCTCCTCTGATGCCCTTTGTGCCTTTAGCCCAATCTTTGCCCTGTTGAGGAAGAGCTCAGGCTTGTGTTCAGAGTGTACAGGGTCCAAATCCTGGCTGCACAAGGTATTGATAAATTCCTCTGCCTCTAAGTCTCCATTTCCTCTTCTTTAATATGGTGGTGAGAAGGTTGTCATCAAGATTAAAAAGACAAAAGACAATGTTTTGTCGTGGCTGTCATGTACCACCATGCAGGTTGTGCCCTGAACAACATCAAAGAATATCATGATTCTGTGCTGTGTGCAACCTGTACAACTGTATGTGGCAGCTTCAAAAAGTGCGTTAACCATACACCTGGCATATAGTAAGCACCTGATGAATGATAGCTGTTACTATTGATAGCAGCATGTTATGAATAACTTCCTGAGAGTCAATTGACTGAAAGCAGAATACTCTCTCTCTCTTTTTTTTTTTTTGCAGTCTTTTGGCCGGGGCTGGGTTTGAACCCACCACCTCTGGTATATGGGGCTGGCACCCTACTCCTTTGAGCCACAGGCGGTACCCCCTATCTTTCTATCCTATCTCATGAGGGAGTGAGTTCATTCCTCCCTTTTCCCATTCCACAAATATCTGTGTCAGGTGCTGTGCCCAGTGCAGGGATTATAGGAACTGGTGTGATAATGATCAAAAGTACTTTCGATGAGTTGAGTTAACTCTCCATCCCTGGAGGCGGTCAGTGCTCCAGTTAGAGGGACCCAAGGGGATTCTGGCCTCATGTGGTGGAGGTGGGCCCAGCTGCCAGGACCACCTAGTCACAGGCCTCTGCTCTGCCCACAGGCAGCCTGATCTCTCTGCACATCTATGCTCTCCATAGGAACAGCGCGGTGTGGCCCGACCCTGAGGTACCCCTTCCCTGGGTCCAGCGCTCAGACAGGGTAGGAGGCCATGAGGGTCACCCTCACTGAGACCTGGTGGGTATTTAAGGAAAGGCTATCCCCTTAGGTCTTTGACCCCCTGCGCTTTTCTCCTGAGAATGCATCTGGACGCCACCCTTTTGCCTTCATGCCCTTCTCTGCCGGGCCCAGGTAGGAAGAGGCCCAGCATCCCCAGGACTGGGGAGCAGAGGGTGGAGGGCATAATGGGAGGCATGATTGTGGGCTATTATGTGTAAGCGGGACCCATGCTGGACTTGTGGTGGTCCTAATGCAGAGTAGGCTCCAGGGACCTTCTTGCCGTCATCATATTCCCGTCCCTTGAAAGTAGGTAAACCTCTTTACTAGAACCTCCAATGTGAATCTACTTGTTCTGGCCCTCACCATGCTCCCAAAGTCTGTTTCTTAAGCTTGGGCCAAGAAATTATTTATAATTGATAAATCAATTTATCAGCCAGTTACTCATCCAACATCGGTAACTGATTTTTGCCGGTCAATGAGAGCCTGGGTTTCATCACTCTGGGTCCCCCATGCCTGATGCCTCTTTGTGCTGATCACCACAGGAACTGCATCGGCCAGCAGTTTGCCATGAATGAGATGAAGGTGGTCACAGCGCTCTGCTTACTCCGCTTTGAGTACTCTCTGGACCCCTCACAGCTGCCCATCAAGATACCCCAGCTGATCCTGCGCTCCAAGAATGGTATCCACCTCCACCTGAAGTCACTGGGCACTGGCTCTAAGTAGCTCTGGTGAGAGTCAGGCCACAGACGGCCCAGGCTGTGGCCTCTCCCTGGGCACCACCTTCCCTGGGCCAGACCCGGAGGAGTTGTGACATTCTGCCTTTGGGAGACTCGTAGTTAAGAAGGGGAGTAGGCACTGCCACGACAACCACCTGTAAACATATGGGTCTGTAAATGTTTATTATTCGTGTATTCCGGAGCTCATTCATTCACTCAACAAACATTGGATAAGCACCTACCTGCTTCAAGAAACTTCATTTAACTTTTATAATTGTCCGGCTCTCTAAAATGTAGCAGAAACTTAGATTCTAGGCTTAGTGACTCATAGTGAATGCAATGGAAGCTTTGCACTGGGTTGCAGGGTTATGACCTGGTACTGAATGATAGAATAATGGCTTAGGATTTGCCTCTTCACTGTGTGTGTGTGTGTGTGTGTGTGTGTGTACGTGTATATATATTATAATAGAAAAGTTGCCTAAACCAAGACTTTACAAAATAATGAGTAATCCTAAAACAAACTCCCTTATAACCACCAGTGAAGCCAAGCAGTATGTCACTGGTGTCCCTATCCCTCCTGAGATGGGTCTCTGTGGCACTCCTGCCATTGTCAGTATCTGTGTGTCCCAGTCACACAATGCTCTGACATTTGGGGTTTGGCTGGGGAAGGTGGCAGTGACATTAGAGGTAGGCTTTCTGGAAGAAAGAAAGTGCCCCTGAATCAGTTTGAATCAGGCCTTGAGGGATAGGTGGGGAATGAGGCGTAAAGGACTTCTGGGGAGGGCTTCAGGCTAGGGGCCACATGAGGACTTGGAAGTCTTTCCCTGGCAGTCCCTGCAGCAGCTGCTGAGGGCTGGGGCACATGTCTCTGGGTTCAGGGTCTAAGGGCAGTAGTGGGCCCCAATCCAGGAACTAGACAGGTGTGGGAGGAAAGGCAGTGGAGACTGGACAGGGAGGGCAGAGGGGACAAGAAAGAGGAATTCCATCCTTGGAATGTTGTGATATCTAACTGGTGCCCCGGGGATGTGCCATCTGGAGTTACATCTCTCCTGCCATTGATACTTCCCCTCTTGGGGGAAGGCCCAGAGGCCACCTGCTCACTCCTGCAAAACTGTGCCAAGACCCCAACCTCTCTGCGACCCTGGGGCTGGGAGGCAGAGGTCCCAACCTGGGTATGCCTCTCAGCTGATAGCCCTGCACCTTATGCCACCAATTTCCCCTTCTGTCCTGGCACATGGACAGACTATTCTCTGCACCAATAAAGATAAGTTTCCAACAGCTGTCACCTGGAAGCTGACCACAGAGGTCATATCCACCTCATGTCCATGGGTGGCACCTGAATCTAAAAAGCACTCTTAAGACCTGTTAACTCTTGAGACCTTAAGGAGACCCGGGAGGCCTGAAGTGAGAAGGCTGCTATCCTGCTTCAATATGAAGGGAAAGAAACTACAAGACTCTCCTCTGGAAGGAATTTGAGCTGAGGCCTCTGACTCTGGACTCTCTTTGTATTGTTAAGAAATGGAGCCGAGAGCTCTGGTGCGAGAAGGGGTAGGCTGGTCCTTGTTGGGGAGGGTGCTGGGGATTGGTGGGCATCAAAGATGGATTCCACATCATCCTTCTGGCTTTCCACTTTCTGCTGCCTACTAGGATCCCGGGCATGTGTGCATGTGTGTGTGGGTAGAGTGTGAAGTGTGCCATGGGTATATTCAGATGTGGCTGTACATGAATGTCTCGGAGTAGGCATCACGGGTATGCACATAAATGGGCACTCAGCCTGTGAATGGACAATCTTACCCATTGCCGAAAACAAACAGGGTCACTCTTCAGCCACTCATCCATGTGGCTGTGGAATCCCATAGTTGCAGTGCCATGCCCTGCTGGCTTCCTAGGATTGTGAGCTCCCAAATCCTGCGTAGATAAGCCAGCCCTTCTGCATTACCCAAAGGTGGGAGAACTGCCCAACATCATAGTAAGAACTACTCAGCTCATTCTCCTGGTACACACCTCTGCCTGGGTAAAACACTGAGTGTCCAGCCTATTCCTTTCCTGCCCTTTCTCAGAGCAAGTTAGCTAGCCTAGTGACCTGGGAGGGATATCCTGGTCACAAACACCATGAGAAAGAGCCCTTCAGGGAAGCAGAATGAGCCATCACACCTCTGGTAGAGGGCCCCCAGAAGGTCTGTCCATGGGACCTAGAGGCATAGGCTAAGAAAGGGAGAAAGGCTGGGAGGACACCTGCATTCAGGTCTAGCCAAAGAAGAAAGATCTGGCATGAGAGGCTGGTGGAAGCAGGGACACCAGCCCAGGAAAGCAGGGGGAGTCAACAGGAACTGAGTGCTGGGACAGGGCCCAGAGGCAGAAGCAACAGTGCCTAGGCAGTCACTGAGGACGGACAGGATTCGTGATGCCCTTGCTCCCTCAGGGTAGCCAGCCAACAAGGCAAGAGTTCACTAGGACACTGTCTGGGGGGAGGAGTTGCTTAGAGTCTGACACCCTCTGCCACTGGCTACATGCATCTGTCCACCTGGACTTCTCTAGCCCATTTGTCCGCTGTGTGATCCTCCTGAGAAAACTGCGGGTATCACGTGTGAGGCAGGCTGAGGGGTACCTGGTGATGTGGCTCTTTACTCATGTGTCATTGGTACTGTGAAGAGCTGGGGCCCCAATTCCCTCACATGAAGCCGGGCATGTGAGACTTTCTGGCTTAGCTCAAGACTGCCCTGCTATCATTGGGGTGTGTTTTGTTCCTGCCCAAACTCATTTTGAAATTTGCCTCCCAAAGTGGCAATGTTGGGAGGTAGGGCCTGGTGGGAAGTGTTTGGATCATAGGACCTAATCGCTCATGAATAGATTAATCCCCCCACCAGGGGTGAATGAGTTCTTGCTCTAGCTACAATGGTTTGGTTCCCAAAAGAGTTGGTTTTTAGAAAAGTTTGGCACCTGTGGTCTCTTTCTCTCTTATTTATTTATTTATTTTTTTGAGACAGAGTCTCACTCTGTCCCCCTCAGCAGAGCGCTGTGGCGTCACAGCTCACAGCAATTTCCAACTCTTGGGTTTAAGTGATTCTTTTGCCTCAGCCTCCCAAGTAGCGGGACTACAGGAGCCCACCACAATGCCTGGCTATTTGTTGTTGTTGTTGTTATTTTTGTAGTTATCATTGTTGTTTAGCAGGCCTGGGCTGTGTTCAAACCTGCCAACCCTGGTGTATGCGGCTGGAGCCCTCAACACTGAACTACGGGCACTGAGCCTGGTCTCTTTCTTGTTTCCTCTCTGCCTGTGTAATCTCCGCACGTGCCCAATCCTCTTCCACTTTCTATTAAGAGTGGAAGCTGCAGGAGGTGCTGACCAGATGCAGCTGCCAAAACTTGGGCTTTTTAGCTGACAGCATTATAAGCCAAATAAACCCCTGCTTTATTACCATTTTCAGCCAAATTACTCATCTAAAGTTACAAAGTGAACTAAGACGAGTCCTCAGCTCAGTCCTCTTCTGACAAGTCTAGTGTGAGAAAAACTAACTTCTGAATAAAATGGAGGTCTGATCTCTTCCCCAGCAGGTGCGAACTTCTCCCTTAGCTCCTAGGGAATAGTTTTTGTCTAAACTCAGTGATCACGGGAAAGGGAAAGGTATGCAGCATTTAGGGCCACAGGGCATGAGGCTGCCTGGAGGTGGTGGGCGTCATCAGGTCCTGTTGGGGTCCTGACACCCAAGGCCAGACAGCACCTCCTTTCTCCCTCCTCAGGAGGGACTTATCTCCTCTGTCTCTCCATCCCCTCTAACTTCTCCCTGCATCTCCTTCCAAAGAAAGCCAGACACATCATGCAACATTGTGAACTTTATTTCAGGAAGGAGGAAAGACAGAGGAGTTGTGTGAATGACAATCAGGTAGACAGATACCATACAGGAGAGATTTAGGTGGCCGATTGGGTAACACTCAGCATAAGGCTGAATAAAGGCTCTCCAGATGCATGTGCTGCCATTCCTGGAAACTATGAAGTATCTCAGTATACTTGATGTAATCACCATGGTGCTTATAAGAGAAAGCATGTGAGGACAGAAGCAGAGAAATTTGGGGATGCTACTGGATTTGAATATGGAGGAAGGATCCCAAAGCCGAAATTGCAATGCCTGATAAGGGAACAAGTAGAGAAGGGAAATCTCCCCTAGAGCGCTGGAGTGACCCTGCCAATAGCATGGTGTTGTCCCAGTCCAACCCTTTTCATATTTATGAACTCCAGAAGCATATGTAATAAATTTCTATTATTTGAAGTCTGGAAGATTGTGCTAGTTGATTACAGCAGCAGTAGGAAACTGAGACAGGGGAGATCAGCAGGCAGAAAGGAATAGGACAGGTATAGGGGCACACAGGCAGGAGGGCAGGGAGGAGGTCGGAGTTAGGTGGACAGGCAGTGATGCAGGTGGGTAGGAGACAGGTGGACAGAGAAGTAGGGAGCCTAGAGAAGGTGACAGAGATGAGGGCAGACAGACACAGGGACACGAGCAGGACAGAAGTACGAAAGGGTAGGTGGCAGATACAAAGAAGGATGTGGATAGACAGGCAGGGGCTAGGATCAGGGGACAGGAGAGCATGATGGCAGATGGGGGCCCTCAGAGCCCATTCCCATAAGGGTTAGGGAGCTTCCTGAGATACAGGTTGATCCCATTGTTGGACTTCAACACAATTCGTAGTATGGGGACAGGGACCCTGGTGGGATCAGGCAGCAGCTCAAAACGCAGCAAGGTCAGGGCCACAGCCACTTTCAGCTCATTCATGGCAAATTGTTTCCCAATGCAGTTCCTGGTTGGGACAAGGATGGTGAAATGAGAAGTGGCATCAGGCCCCCTCCTGTGCTGGGCAGGCACTGGCTCCAAGCTCTAGCCCTGAGCCAGGCACTCAGGGCCCTCCTGCAAGTAGCTCAGCACCCCCTCCTCACAGGTCACTTACACCTTCACTGCAGCCTCAAAGCACACTCTCACCTGGCCTTTAACAAACCTACTAGTCTTCAGGACCAGCTCCCCACTCTTACCTCTGCTCTGAGCAGGCAGGAGACCCTGTGTTAGGAGAGGGCCAGCACTGCAAGGCAGAGTCTAATCACATTAATCACTTAAAAAGTTAGCTATTGGTTTGTTCACTTCCTCCACAGAGAGTTTCTGGTTCCCCCGTGAGAGGTCAGTTCAGGTCACTGTAGGGTAAGGGTGGGCCACAGTCTGAGGTGCTTACCACCTGGGAGGACACACAGGGACCCAGATCCTCTGGGAGGTCCTGCTTGTCCTCAGCTGCTGCTCCATCAGCCTCCCACTCTGTGATCCAGGCTCCTGCCTCACCCTCACCCCCTCAATGTGCCACCACATGTAGCTTTCTGATTCTACTTCAGAAATGTCCCCCCTTTCATCCCTGAGTCCTCCTGCCTGGCAGATTCTGGTCTCCCTGCTTCCCCTCCCTCCACACTGAAGGCAAAGCTTTACTCAGACCCTTCCATGCTCTTCTTCCTCCGAGGGAGGAGTGCGGGGGGAGGGCAGAGTCCCAAAGCCCCCACTGACGTCAAAGCCCTCTGTGGCCTCGTCCCTCACCCACCTCCCACCTGTCCAGCCCCTCCTAGCTCAGGTCATGTGGATGTCATTGAGAATGTCCTCCCTCCACCTCTGCCTTCCTCATCCCCCAGGCTAAAGCCAGTGACCAGCTGGTCTCACCCCTCTTCTGTCTGTCCTCTCCCTTCCTTTGTCTAAGGCAGCTTTAGTGCTTTATTCAAGGATAATCACAGGCCAGTGCCAAGGCAGTGCCAGGGTAATGGACCACTGAGTGAACTTCTTCATGATTGAATGAGCGAGTGAAAGAATGAATGAAGGCACGTGTCTGTCTGGAGTATAAATATACAGTTCCATACAGTACTTGACTCTGAAATTTCCTATGCAGGGACAACATGTTTTATCTGTGTTTTCCCAACATACGCAGAGCATTTGACCCACAGTCATAGGCTTAATAGATACTTTCATATTTAAATGAAGTTAATTAACTTTAAAAATAATTGTGGAATGGCGTACACTCTTCCTGCAGAGTAAATAATAGTTTGAGCTAGAAACTGAGCTCTCGTGTACTCGCCTGTCCTCTAGTGGCAGCAACATGAGTTGCAGACTACGTTTAAGAAAGGGCTCATCCTGGGATCAACCAAGGGTAGAAGCTTATTTCCCGGAGGAACTATTTTCTCAAAGTCTTTTGCGTGAACATTGATTTGTCATTTGAAGAATTCACAGAATTATATATTCAGAAAATATACATTTCTACTAACTACATTTTTGGCTATTTGTGTTTCACAGGACGGTTCCCGCAACCTTGGCGGATTTTTGCGGCAGTTATTTTGGATTTATCTGTCCAGTTCAACTACCATTTCAAGCATCTTTCAAATGTTACATATAAGGTATGTGTTATATACTAAATAGTGGGTTTTCTCTCAATGACAGCGCAGTATCCTCATTTTTATGTTTTTTTCCCACATTGTACAATGCAGACTATATATGCTGATTGGGATTGAGACATAGATGTATAAACATTGTAATGCTGTCAGAAGTGTATTGGCCCAGACAGCCCCATGTGCCTTACACATTGCCATAAAAGTTTCCACAAAGGGCTGCATTGATTTCACTTATGTGGCTTGAATAGTAGGACTAGTAAGGTGTAGAAATTTGGAACACAGGGAGATATCTCAATGATAAAACTCTATGGCAGACCGGTGAAGTAAGTAGAAAGGCGGTGTGGTAATATGAGAATGTGTGCTCAGAGAGAAATTGCCCAGTATTCCTGATAACCGAGAAAAACAAACACCTGGAGTTTACTGGTAAAAACCTAATCCTAGAAATTCAAATTTCTTAAATGAGGAAACCAGCAGAGTCCACTGATGTTTGGAACACCCACTGGCATAGGGGCAGCCACGGGCAAAAACAGAGGTGCAAAGTCCCTCCCAGGGGTAGGTACTGAACTGCCACCTTCCTTTTGTACACACACCTCTGGCATGTGTCCTGAGACTGCCCCATCCCCCCAGCCCCATGATCTCACAGGACGCCTCACCTTGATCCCCCCGAGAAAGGCAGGAAAGCATGGCTGTGTTGAGCAGAACCTGGTGCAAACCGGGAGGGGTCAAACACCTGCAGAGAGAGCACCAAGACCAGAGCAGGTAGGGGTCAGGGCCTGCTTCCCACCCATAAGGAGACAGGACACCACCCTCTTCCCAGGACCCTCTTACCTCAGGGTTGGGCCACACCTTCGGGTTGTGGTGAAGGCCATAAATGGAAAGCGTGACTATGATACCTGTGGGGCGAGTGTGAGACAGGCAGAAGAGTGGTTATGATGATACCCATTGATGGGACACCCGGTCCCTCAGCCAGCAGGGCCATGTGCATGCTCAAAATGCCACTGTGCCACAAAGCATCACTTTCAGCAGGATGGTCGTGTCACTCTGCAGGTGGGGTGGGCTTCCCTAAGCACATGAGCAGAGGTGGGGAGCAGAAAAACATGAATACAGGCAGGAGGAGCAAGAAAGAATCGGAGGCTTACTGTCTGAAGTAAGTCCTGGGGCACCTCACATTTCTCATATGCACCCCTTGAGCTGTTGGGGAATATTCTTTAACTCATTCACAACCACCCTCTAAGGAACACGATCTGCAATTCTTATTTCTCTGATGAGGGACCCGAGTCTGAGGCTGCATGTCTTGCCTAGGATCACACAACTGGCGTGTGGCAGAACTGGGATGACCCATGGGGGTTGAACCTTGATGGCCTCTGGCCATTGCAGGGGTCTCAACTGCTCTTTGCCCTCAACCTGAGGGCTTTTGAGCCACTGGATCTTTCTGACCCATGACACTGGATTCCTGATCTCCTTTATTTGCCTTGAACTAACAGGGAAGGAAACACATCCCCCCCACCTGGAACCTGTCTGGTTCTCCCCAGGCCTCCAAATCTTGGGGAATAAAGTTGTCATCCCAATGACACACCCAGAGACTAAATTTATTGAGCTTTTGTTGGGTTCAAGATCTGTGCCACATTAAAATCATAAAATTTGAATCCTAAATATAGCATGAGTATTAATTTAACTGATGAGGAAAGGGAGATGCAGAGAGGTTCGGAATGCTGAAGGGCCCATGGATTGGTGAGTCTCCGTGTGTCCCTGTGGAGTGAACACCGGGAAGTTCATACCTTTGGGCAAGGAGCGTCCATCAGGGAAGGTGACGGGTTTGCTGAGCTCCCGGGCAATGCTGGGCACCGGTGGATAAAGTCTCAGTGCCTCCTTGATGCACATGGTGGTGTAGGGCATCTGGTCCAGGTGGGCCCTGATGAGAAGCCCATCTTGAAGCGCAGGCAGCTGGGCAGACAGGGGCCTCCCCTCCCAGGAGGGCAGGGCTCCCCCATGGGGTGGGCGCTCACTCACCAAGTGATGGAGGCTCCATCCCCCAGGAGGCTCCGGACCTCCTCGCGACACCGCTGCTGATGCTCAGGGTGAGCAGCCAGAGCATAGAGGATCCAGGAGATGCTGCTGGCTGTGGTGTCGTGGCCCTCGAACATGAACGTGTCCACTTCAGCACGGAGGTCCTTGTCTGTCAAGCTGCTGCCATTCTCCATCTGAGGAGGCGGCAGTGAGAGGGTACTATTGGTTTTCTGCTTTCTGCTGTGAGCCAAGCCTCAGGCCTCTCCTACACACACTCACTTTGGCTAAGAGGAGGACGTCCAGGAAATCCAAGCGCCTCTTTCTCTGGACTTTCTCCAGCTCTCCTTCCTCCTGCAGGTGAGCCTTCCTCAGCCGGATCACTCGGTCTGTCCCAGAACAGTGGTTACTGGTAGAGCGCACCACCCCCCGGCACCTAGCTGTTCCATTGCCCCAGTCTGGGTGCCAGGTAGAGCTCGGGAGGGGCTCAAACAAGTTTTGGCTTTCGTATAAGAGTGTGCCATTTCAGGGTGTGGGAGCAGGTGTGTGGGTCAGGGAGGGGGCTGTAGCCGCATGTGGTCAGGTCAGTCCTCCCCACCAGAGGCACAGTCCATGGAACCCCTGCTTGAATGCTCTGGAATGGAGTCTCATTCACCCAGCACCACTGTGACGGCACAGGGCTCTGCACAGCACCTGGGCCCGGACATCTCAGCTCCCTCTCCCTGCCCCAGGGCAGTCCCCAGCACGAGGGAGCCCAGGGGCCTCGCCCTGCCTCCCCTCTCAGTGTGTGCTCCTGTAGCTGCACCTGGAAGAGGCAAGAGACAGAACCTGTGTGCTGGTGGGCGAGCTGGCGGGCACGCTGGGCAGAGCGTCCATCTGGGGTCAGGCTGTAGATGGTGTCATTGTGGTAAAAGAAATTCCGTGCACGACGATAAAACAGGCTATTCAGGTCCCCAACAGCCTGGATGTATGATTGGGAGTTCCTGAAGGGGAGGAGGGAGAAGACACTGGGATGGAGGGAGCCTCTTACCTCGAGACACAGTGGGGTCTGGGGGAGAGGGCCTTAGACAGTGGGGACAGGCAGTACCGAGGCATGCATCTTTCTGATCCACAGCCCTGTGACCTCAGGGCTTTATACTCTAAGATGGCGTGAGCAACCCATGTTGGCCTGTGGGAGCCAGCAGGGGCCTGGGGCTGAGCTGTGGTTCGGGCTGGTCTGCAATTAAAGCTGGTCAGGGGCTGAGACTTGGTTTCTGTGCAGGTGTCTCCTTGCTGTCCCACCTGCCTCTCAGGGACATCCATTCCAGTTGGTAAGGACCCTGCAATGACGGGTCATCACGGACCTGTCCAGCTGGATGCTGCCCTGGTGGCTGAAGGCACACTTCATGATGGTGTCCAGGGTCATCAAGGAGATGTGTTCAAAGATCTCCAGTGGGGAGTCCTGGCTGCTGAGCTCTTCCCACTTGTCCTGTGAAGAAAGGGAGTTTTGACCTTTCTTGATTCCTCTAGAAATGCAGTAACAGGTAATCCCAACTTCCCCTCTTTCCAGATACCCTGTTCAGAATCCATCACTTTATAGAGCATATGCAGTATAGCCAATTAAAAGTATAAATAAAAACGTTAGCATCTTATCACAAATTTTATTTCAATATTAAGCCCATAAGATATGAATTACATTTTAACTTTTTGGAACCTGTTATTACGTTGCTTGATGATAATAGATAGATAGATAGCTAGCTAGCTAGCTAGCTAGCTAGATCAGTAGAACCTTTCAGTGTCCTGAGAGCAGAGCTAGACTTGAAGGACAGTGAGGACACCAACATTTGGGAACAAATGATTCAAGTCAACAGAAACTTATGTGGCCGGTATAGGCTTAGTGCAGGGACATAAGGGACTTCAATTCCTTTTCATTTATCAACTGTTTTCTGGGCATAGCTGGTGAGAAATTAGAGTGTTGATGGGTCATGATAGTGTGGCAACCATGGCTCCGAGAATGCAGACCTGGTGTTCACTGCCTGGGTGGCTCCAAATCCCCCAGAAACTCTGAGCCCCTGGCCAGAGCCTGGCTGAGTTGCACCCGGTATGCCCACTGTGCAAGTAAAGCTGCCATTGCCCAGGCCAGCCCAGGGTGGGTAATCATGCTGTCCAGGGGATTGGCCACTGCTCCAGTCCACTGTGCTGAAGATGTGAACACGGGAAGAGAGGGGCCTTATGTCCACCATGACCCTCTTTCCCTCACACCATGAGCAAAGTGTGGATCCAGCCCATGCCTGGACTCTCCCATCCCACCCACTTTAGGGGAAGCTGACTCTCACAGGAATGGCCTGAGAGTGCCAACAGGCCACAGGAATGGCCTGTCCCATGTGTCTGTGTCTGCTGCCCATCAGCTGGCACAGGCGTTTGAGTGGAAGTAGTGAGAGTGTGCTGTGAGCAGATGTGTGGAGGGCAGACAGAGACGGACTCACCAGCATCACCCAGACAGAGTCTGCCATGAGCCCCACGTAGGGCTTCAGGATCTCGTAGTGGAAGGCTGGGGTCAACATGCGCCGGTGCTGGAACCACGTCTGCCCATTTAACAGGAGCAAACCGTACCCTGGGCCAGAGAGGGATGTGTGTATGTGTGTAGGAGATGGGATCAGAGTGATGGCTGGGACAATTTGGGAGGGACAAAAGGTAGCTCCTGGGAGCAGAAAAAGGTAAAGGTAGGACAGGCCCAGTGCATTATAGGAATGTGCATTTCCCAATTTGGCTGGGACATGGATGAGATCAGGACAGCTAGTACATAAAGGTTGAAAAGTGTTGGGGGCACATGTGAACTCTGTGTCAGGCTGAGAATGTCTGGAGAGGACTGAGGACTGAAGTGGAAGAAGCTGAGTCTCAGGAGGACCCGCCCCAGTGTTAGGAAGGGCTGAGGGTCTTGCTGGAAGAAGAGCCATGAGCCTTGATTGAGGGATGGAGTCACAAAAGTAGTGACCTGACTCCTGTTGCTCTCTATGAGCTAGAGAGATAGTTCTTGGCAAAGCTATCTGACATGTTGGACATGCAGACATGCTTACCAATCCAGGGAGCCAGGAATCTGTAGAAACCATGATCCTTTGGATCTGAAAGATGAGGCAGGATATTAGTAGGAAACTGAGTGACCAAACATAAAGGCAGCTGTGGTTCAGACCATGGCTGCCATCGGTATTTGATGTGTGCCATGTGGCAGTATGCGCCATGTCACCACCCACTTCCCTCCCATCTCTTGTGTCCATCCTGAAAGTCAGTGTGGGTCCAGGAAGACAGACTCAGGGAGCCATCAGCAGGACACCCAGTGGGATGGTGAGTTAGCCAGAGATGCAGGCAAAATCCTCCATGGCAAAGAGTAGGACAGAGTCTTGGGTGTTTCTACATTGTGGTGGCTTCACCTCTCCAAACCAGGATAACAACAGTAGAAGGTTTCAAACTCAAGTCCGTGCTGATGTGGAATTTGTGTTTCTGATTTAGAGCAATTACCTAACAGATTGCTTCAGTTAGCTTAACAGAGCAAAAGAGAAAAGGTTAAAAAAAATTGGCTCCACCCACTTGTTTTAAATATTTGGTGCCCAGCAAATATATTTGGCCATAAGGTAGGTTGTGTTCTTGGTGGGTGGTTGATAGAAGGTTCAGATATTGATGTCCGAACTCCCACTTTCTTCTGCAATTTTACAAACCCAGGGGGTGTGTACATAAGAGGGAAGAGCTGCTTCAGCCGTAATGCATGTTTCATCTTACCTGATCTCCCCAGAATCAGCTTCAAGTAGTCAGGGTCATAAAGGTGGACACGGACGTGGCTCCCCCATATCCAGTAAGGGAAGGCACTTGGGAACTTCTCTACCCATTTCAGAATCTGCTGCAGCTCCTTGTCCTTTTGGATCTGTCAAGGAGGGAAAGACAAATCAATGAAAACTTTTGTTTAATGCAGGTCTTTGCCCAGGGTGTGAATGGCAGGACAATCACAGGGACATAGTTCTTGGTGTATCAGTGGATGTTAGGAATTTGAAACTGTTTCTCATGATCTGGGCTTCTGGCTTAGTCTCTAGGCCTTAATCTAAGTCAAACTGTCCAGCTGTGGTTCTCACCCAATACTGCATGCGGAAACTTAATGTGTCATCTCCATATAGCACAAAACCTTTAGACATCATAAGTACAACATTTTATATGGGCAACATGCACAGCCTGTATCACCCAGTAAACAGATTTTAAAAATAATTGATCAGAGAAATAAAATGGATTACATTAAAAAATTTTAACTATCCATTAATTTTATATTACCATACTGGTTATTATATTTTCAGTATTATCCCAACATATATGTATGTATCTGTTAAGATATAATAGTGTTTGGGATGCATATGGCTAGGTTAAAAAAAGAATAAATATAAAATTGTGTGTATATTAATATTCTACATGGTGGATATATGTGGATTTATAGAATAAAGTCTGGATATACATATAAGAAACTAGTGTTGGTCTTTGATTTTGAGATTTGGTTTTTTAATTCTCATTTTCACTCATCAATGAGTAGAGACTTTTGTGAGGTCCCTGTTGCCTGGAGTTGTCTTTCAAAAGTCTTCAATGTGGATCACAAAGCCCTCTGCCTCCTGGCTTCTCTATTCTTGCCTCCTGTCATGGTGGCAATTCCACCATGACGCATTTGTTCCATGCCCAGTGCTGCTGCTGCCCCCTCACACCCACCCACTCTCTCTGGTCTTTGCACTTGATTTTTCTCTGCCTGGATGTTCTTCCACTTTGCTATAGGGCAACAGCCTCTCTTCAACTTCCAGGACTCAGCTTTGCTTTATCTCGTCTGGAATCTTCATAGATATTTGGTCCTAGAGATGTTCCATTTAGTCAACTCTTCTTTACTTTGCCTGCTTCTATGTAACTCAAAGCAATTGTCTGCTACATAGGTATCCAATCTTTGCCCATATCCTTCTGACAACCATGTCTCCCAGCTCCAAGGCAACCTTCCCTGCTGTAGGACAGATTCCTTCATTTATCACATGCTGACTTAACACATACTATGTGCAAAGCACTGGTTCAGCCATGGGATTAGGATACAGTTATGGATCCTTACCTGTTGGGAGTATCCAGTCTAGTTGGGCAGGCAGGAAAATTAGAGGCTGTACAGTGGAGCATTATTAGTGATGGAGTGAAAGAAAGCCCAAGCACCTAGGGAAGCTTTGGAGAGGGTGCCTAACTCAGAACTGAATGTTAGAAAGTTCTGGTCATTCACTTGTTTATTTATTGATTGAGTCATCATGTACTACAGGGGCTATTGGGTTACAAAGATGAATCAGAAATGGTCTTTCCCAGAAGTAGCCTATAGTTACGATGCTGCAGAAAAATAACTCAATCAGGTTAACACTGTTCTGCCCTATTGAGGGTAGTCTATAGGGAAAAGAACTGCTCCCTCCACTTCTGGGAGGCCCAGGAGGACTTCTTGAAAGAGGTGTCTGGGGGATGGTGTTGGCCAATGGATGTATGTGTGACAAAGTTATTCCAGGCAGACAGCACAGTGTGAGCAGAGATCAAGAGGTTGAAATGCATAGGCAAGTAGGGAGGATAATGAGTGACTTAGAGTAAAGGAGGAGACTGGGAAAAAATAAGAGAGGACTGGGACGAATCAGTTCCAGTATGGCTTGGATGTTTCCAATTCTCTACTTTGGCTCCACTCTGATAATAATCATGTTGCTTTCTTTGCTGAGAAACAACAGACTTCAGCTCTGTGCAACCTACATCTCTTGAGTGTGACCAATCCACGAGCCCTTGCCAAGCCCCCTCCATGCAGCCCTTACTAAGTTCTGTCCACTCCTCCAGTATAGGAAAGGCAGGGGGCTGGGCGCTGAGCCTTCCCAGCCATCCAGCTTCTCCTTGTCCTCCTTCCTCTGTCTCTCCACATACCTGGGCTGACCATTCCACTGCGTCAGGCTCTTGCTGGGTGCTAGGGCACAGGGAGGGGGTGATATGCTCGGCTCTAAGTAGTTCACAGGCCAGGTATGTGGGAGAATAGTTGGGAGGTCAATAGACACTGTCCCATGGTGCAACTCAGACATCAATACCCCTTACCTGTAGAGCATCATGTAGGCCAAACTTCTCATGTGTGCCCATGACTGTCAGGATTTCAGCCCTGAAATCACCTGTGCTGGAACTTCTCTCAGTCTTGGGCAAACAGAGCCAGTTGGCCCCCTGCACCCAAAATCACCCATCTGCCCCAGTAAAGTGAGCCATCTCCCTTCAGGCTGATGCCACCTAGGATCTGTGCCAATGGTCTCTACAGAACATGAACCCACAGGGCAGGTATTGCACCAGACTGATGTTCCCAGGCAGGCTTGGGGCCAGGTAGAGGGGATAGTATTTAGTGACTGGGGCAGAGAAGCATCCAGAAGCCTTGTTCTTTGAGAATGCTGAGGCTGCGGGGGGTGCTCAGCCAGGAGAGGGAGAGACCCAGGAAACACCAACCATTTCCCTTATGAGGGAGTGAGCTCCCCGTGGCTGGGACGAGCCAAGACTGGAGGGTAGGCAGGTTGTTTCTTGGAGTCCACATGTTCATTCCACAGCAAGGCTCTGCCTGGGCTGACTCCAGGCTTCAGGTGATCTCCCCTCCTCAACCTCTTAAAGCGCTAGGATTACAGGCATGAGTCACTGCTCCTGGCCTAAGGCTTTTGCCCTCTGGACTTGCTGACCAGGCTGTCTGTGCCCCAGTCCTCCTGACCCTCCCATTCCCCTGTCCAGCTCCTTCCTACCTGCCGTCTGTGCCCAAAGAACCAGTGGGAGGGAGAGCCCGGGAACTGCTGGACGGCTCTGAGCAGCCACTGCCTGTGCAGGAAAAGCTGAACTAACTTGAGCAGCAGCAGAAGCAGGCCCAGCAGGAAGGCTGCTTGGAGGAGCCCGGACATGCCGCCCGGGAGTCTGCTGGGGCTCAGCACAGACACACTCATGATGCAGCACCTGCGAGACTGCTGATTGCCCCTGCCTGCCCTGCTAAATCCTGGGAGAACTGCTCCACCTACCTGTGGGAGGGTGAAGGGTGAGGACAGAGCTTGGACCTCAGCATCTTGGACTGATTAACTGGAGGATCCAGCTGAATAAGCAGAGAGAGAGAGAGAGGGGTTTCATAAGGTGACAGTGGTAATATCCAGGAAACACCCATGTTCTCCCTCTACATTGTTCATACGTGTTTAAGGAGCACCAACTCTGTGCAAGCCAGTATGTTAGGTGCGGGCGCATGGCTGGAAGGAAAACATGTATGAGCCCTGACTTCAAAGAATTTGCATTCTTCTTTACCAGACTGTAATAATATTCATTCAGTAGCACATTTTTTACATCATCAAATAAAATTCTCAAAATATTTACAAAATATTCTGTACATGTTTGCCATCTCTTTGTAAAACTTCGTAGCGAATATTTTGTAAGTAAAGATACATTTAGCCATTCTCACTGGGGTGGGTAATATCTCTTTGTGTTTCTGAATTGCATTTCTCTGATGATTAGTGATGTCGAACTTTTTTTTTTCCACAAGTTTATGGGCCGTTATTCTCTCTTTTTTGAAAAGCTTCTGTTCATGTCTTTTGCCCACTTTTTAATGAGATCATCTGATTTTTATCTTGCTAATTTGCTTGAGTGCTTTGTAGATTCTCATTATTGGCCCTTTTTTGGATGTAGTGCATGTGAATATTTTCTCCCACTCTATAGGTGTCTATTTGCTATTTAATAAAGTCCCATTTATTTATTTTTATTGTTGTTGTGATTGCACTTGAGATCTTCTTCATAAATTCTTTGCCTATGCCAGTATCTATTAAGAGGTTTTCTAACATTTTCTTTTAGATTCTTATGGTTTCATGTCTTACATTTAATTTAACAATCTTGAATCAGTTTTAGTTAGTGGTGAGAAATATGGATCCTGTTTCAATCTTCTCCATGTGGCTATCCGATTTTCTCAGCACCATTATTGAATACGGATTTTCCCCCAGGTACATTGTAGCCTACTTTGTCAAAGATCAAATGGCAATATGGACGTGGTTTTATATCTGGATTCTGTATCTATCATGTTTCGTTAAGTTCTCAAACTCATCCTAGAAAAAGTGCTACAAACCTCATTGCTGAATATCACTATTGTCACCTTCAAAGTACTGCCTTTGGGAAACTATACACTGATGCTGGCACCTACTTCACCTTTCAGAGAAATTTTGGAACACTTTTTCTGGAATGGCCATCAAAACTATCATTATGTAACCCTTGATGTCCCGAATCTCCTCAAAATGTCTTTTTTCAATGATTCCTTTATCTTCAGGTAAAGGAAATAGTCATTACCTGATCAGGTAAGTAGGGAGGGTGCTCCAACACAGTTAATTATTTGCTGGCTAAAAATTCCCCCATGGAGGCTTGGCACCCTTTGCACAGTGGTTACAGTGCCAGCCACATACACTGAGGATGGCAGGTTCAAACTCGGCCAGCTAAACAACAGGTAAACAACTTCAACAAAAAAATAGCTGGGCATTGTGGTGGGCACCTGTAGTCTTAGCTACTTAGGAGGATGAAGCAAGAGTTTAAGATTGCTGTGAGCTATGACGCCACGACACCTTACTGAGGTTGACATAGTGAGACTCTGACTCAAAAAAAATAAAAAATCCCCACAGACAGTGCCATCTGAGCTGGTGCACTGTTGTGATGCAAGAGCCATAGTTGTTGACCAAGATTTTCAGTTAAGATTTTCCTGCCTCTCAGCTCGGCACCTGTAGCTCAGCGACTAGGGCGCCAGCTACATACACAGGAGGTGGCAGGTTCAAATCCAGCCTCGGCCTGCCAAACAATAATGACAACTACAATCAAAAAATAGCCAGGCATTGTGGTAGGCACCTGTAGTCCGAGCTACTTGGGAGGCTGAGGCAAGAGAATCGTTTAAGCCCAAGAGTCTGAGGTTGCTGTGAGCTGTGATGCCATGGCACTCTACCCAGGGCCACACAGTGAGACCTGTCTCAAAAAAAAAAAATTTCCCTGCCTCTCTATTGATGTTTACATGGTCTACCATGCCTCTCATAGTCAGCTGACAATTTTGACACACAATTCAATGAATTTTTGCAATGTTTTCATCAGTTCTGCACGTTACTGGTGCCCTGACCTCTCTTCATCAGAGACACTATCTTTCCACTCAGAAAAATGTTTAACCCATTAGTACACTGCCAATTTCTTCATGGAATTATACCCATAAGTTTGGACTAACATGTCCCAGATTTCACTTCCACTCTTGCCAAGTTAAACAAGAAATTTATAAGTGTTTGTTTCCTGAAGCTGTTGCCTGATTTCTTCTGCTGTTTATAGTAAGATGTGAGAATGAAAAATTAAATTCAAGAATTATTGAACAAAAATCAACTAGTTCCTGGTGATCTGGGAAATTGTTGGCCTATCCAGATTGAACAACATGATAAAGTTAAGAGAATCACTGATAGGAAAATGTGCTATGGTGAGAAGACCAGTGTGAGGTTGGATAACCTTTGCCAAGTGTGACTAATGCCTCAAGGTCTTTACCTAACAAATGTGATCAGTGGAACCTGGTTCTTTGTATGCTCAATAAATCCCCAACAACAACAACAACAAAAAATGCTGTCAAGGAACTCAGAAGCCAGGAATAGTGATGGGAATTATCTGGGAAAAACGTTTTGGAAGACCTTCTTGTTTAGTAATGTGAACCCCTGTGACATCCATTGAAGATTCATACAGTTTTTGAGAATGTTTTATCAGCAGAGTTAACTTGTACTATAAGCAGGAGAGAAGGGGCCAAATGAAAGAAGGCTCCTGAATACTCAAAATTCTATAGGAAAGAAATAAGCTGAAAAAAACTACTAAGTTGAAAATAAGTACCATCCTTCAAGAGAAAGGAAGAATGACTCTGATGGCAAAACTTTAGTCCCAGAGGGTCCACAGGTGGAGCATCAAGCTACAAAGGATAATTTTGAGGCTTTGAAACCTAATGCAGTTTGCCTGCAGGATTTTGAAATTTCTGCAGACCAGAGAGTCCTTTTTTCTCTTCCACTTTCTTCATTATTATAATAAATATTATAGGGAATGGATAACTTCTCTCTCTCTCTTTCTCTTTCTCTCTCATAGCTCCAGAGATTTTAAGAAATATTTTATTCAAGGATGGCTTATACCCAAAGTCTCATCCATACCTTAGATGGCTTGAGTGATAAGATTGAGATTTTTGAGCTGATGATATTTAGATGAGATTTTGGATTAGAGTTGACATTATGAAGAATTGAGAATTTGGGGATGTTCAGATGGTGTGAATATATTTTGTATGTAAAATAGACATGAATTTTTGGGAAACAGAGGACAAACTTTGATAGCTGATGACCCCCAAAGGTACTAGGTTCTACTTCTGAGAACCTATATGTGCTGCTTTTTAGAAAAAAATTGGCCTTAAAGATGTGATTTCATTAAGGATTTTGAGATTGTGAGATTATTCTGGATTATCAAAGTGAGCCCTAAATGAAATCATTTGTACTCTCATAAGAGGGAGGCAAAGATTTGACATTACACATGGGAGAAGGCCATAGGGAGACAGAGCAGGGAGATATTTGAGACTCTGGCCTCCACAACTATGAAAGAATAAATTTCTATTTTTTAAATCATTTCTGATAATTTGCTAAAATAGACCTAGAAAACTAAAATAAGTGGGATAATAATCACTTCTGTGAATACCTCATAGAAATATTCATTTATGCACTCATTTATTTACCAAAAAAAACCCAAATATTTTTGAGCTCACAGTTTAGTAGCTCATGGCAGAAAATAATTCAGTACACTAAAACATGATAGAGGATGCACTGAAGGAATAAACCTTGGGCTCAGGCCCAAGGAAAGAGAAAATAAACAAATTAAGAGAGCTTTAAGGAATTTGCCAGTTTTTCCCAGGAAAAAAAAAAGAAATAGCACTGGCAAATCCATTATATATTAATGAGCAGGAAATTGGACAAATTCATATTCAATTTACCACTCCAGTCACTTTTTTCATGACTGTCTCCCCTAAAGTAATACCAAAGACCACCAATTCAGAAAAGGAAACAAAATATATTTCAGAAAAGATTCCTTGGAAATCAGCTCTTCAAGTGGCTCTTTTTTCTCCTGCTTTGTTACCCATCTACATTCTCACTTCCAATACCCTCCCCCTTTGTCCTTGTGACAAGTAATTCATTACAAAACTGCTCCAGGCTACAGTACTTTTCTTTTTTTTTTTTAATTTTTTTTTCTATTTTTATTTTTTTTATTTTTATTTTTTTATATTTTCTTTTTTATTAAATCATATCTGTGTACAATAATTCAGTCATGGGGTACAGTGTACGGGCTTCAGATACAATCAAAGATATTTTCATCAACCTGATTGTGATAACATTCAAGAG
>CAUYRH010112824.1:0-26583 GCA_963574655.1 Perodicticus potto | reverse complement strand
GGATGAAGAAACCGGCTTGAAAAAGAACCAACCACCTGTGCGGAAAACACTGGCGCCTTGCTGTCTGCTCCTCGTGCACATCTGACTGGTCAATAACCTGTCAGTCTCCAGGGCCCGGGTCTTCATTGGATGACTGATGAAGACCCACCCCCAAAAAATCCCATATAAACCCAGGGAGCAGAAAGCTCAGGCGAGACTTCAGTAGGATGGCGGAGTGAGAAGAGCTCAGAAGCAGACATCGGAGAGGGAACAGGAAGAGCTGCCTGTTTCCCAGAAGTGGACTTCGGCTGAAACCCAGAGAGGGAACAGGAAGAGCTGCCTGTTTACCTCAGAAGCAGACCTCGCTTGGCCAGACCTCGGCTAGACCTCGGAAAGGGAGCAGGAAGAGCTGACTGCTCCCTTCCAGAAACCGACCTTGGCTAGACCTCGGAGAGGGAACAGGAAGAGCTGCCTGTTTCCCTCCAGAGGCAAGAGAGTTTGCTCCCCTCCTGGGTCCTCTTACCTGGAGGTTTAGTTCTTCCTCTACTTATAATTCTTTTCTATAAATAAAATCCTGACCTACCACTAATCTTCTTTCCTGTAAATAAATCCTGATTTACCACTACTCTTGTGGTCCTTCGATTCCTTCTTTGAATCACCTGAGACCAAGAACCTGAAATTCTGGCATCAAAAGGAGTAGGGCGCCGGCCCCATATGCCGGAGGTGGCGGGTTCAAACCCAGCCCTGGCCAAAAACTGCAAAAAAAAAAAAAAAAAATTGGGCAAAGGATTTGAACAGTTCTTCAAAGAAGATATAGAAATGGCCATCAAGCATATAAGAAGATGCTTAACATCACTAACATGAGGGAAACACGTATCAGAAACAAAGTGAGACCTGCTTCATCCCCATTAGGATAGCTACTAGAAGAAAAAATAACAAGTGCTGGCAAGAATGTGGATAAATGAAACTTTGTGCACTGCTGGTAAGGCTATAAAATGGTGCAGCAGCTTGAAAAAGAGGATGATGGCTCCTCAAAAAAAGAATTGCCATATGATGTAGCATTTCCATTTCTAGGTATATACCCAAAAGAATTGAAAAGAGACACCAACAGATATTTGTATATCTGTGTTCATCACAGCACTATTAACAACAGCCTAAAAGTGGAAGCACCCCAAACGACCATCAGTGGATGAATGGACAAACAAAATGTAGCACATACATACAACAGAATATTATACAGCCTTTATTTATTTATTTTTTTGAGACAGAGTCTCACCCAGTCACCCTGGGTAGAGTGCTGTGGCATCACAGCTCACATCAACTTCAAACTCTTGGGTTTAAGCTATTCTCTTGCCTCAGCCTCCCAAGTAGCTGGGACTACAGGTACCCACCACAATGCTCAGCTATTTTTAGGGATGGGTTTTGCTTTTGCTTAGAGCTGGTCTTGAAGTCATGAGCTCAAGCATCCGCCAGCCTCAGCCTCCCAGAGTGCTAGGATTACAGTCGTGAGCTACTGCGCCCGGCATTATACCGCCTTTAAAAAGGAAAGAAATTTTAAAGAGCTCCAATATAAATAAAACTTGAAGACATAATTTATAAAATTAGTCACAAAAGGATACATACTTTATGATTCCACTTAATATGAGGTTCTAGAGAGTAGTCAAATCAACAGAAAGAGAAAGAATGGCGGTTGCCAGAGGTGGGGGTACACAGAGGAAACAGATGTTGTCTCAGTTTTACAAGATGAAAAGAGCTCTGGAGATGGACGGTGGTGGTGATAGCTGCACCACAATGTGAGTGTATTTACTGCCACTGAACTGTGCGCTTAAAAATGTTTATGTATATTTTACCACAATTTTGTAAATAGAAAGAACAAATAAAAACAGGTGCTCTTATAAAAAGGCATTTAAGATGTTTTGGCTTCGGCTCGGCGCCTGTGGCTCAAGCGGCTAAGGCACCAGTCACATACAACTGAGCAGGTGGGGTCAAATCCAGTCGGGGCCCACCAAACAATAATGACGGCTGCAACCAAAAAATAGCCGGGCGTTGTGGCAGGTGCCTGTAGTCCCAACTACTTGGGTGGTGGAGGCAAGAGAATCGCTTGAGCTCAAGAGTTAGAGGTTGCTGTGAACTGTGATGCCACAGCACTCTACCCAGGGTGACAGCCTGAGGCTCTGTCTCAAAAAAAAAAAAAAAAAAAAAGATGTTTTGTTTATTAACATAAATAGGGTGGTCTGAGAAGGCTGCCTGGAGGAAGAGGTAGAGGCTGATGACTGTAAGGAGAAAACCAAAGAGAACCATCTAGATCAAAAGTACTAAAATAAGCACCAAGTCTGAGGCTGGTTTTTAAAAGACTTCTCTTCTAACCACAACAAGCTAGGTCAGCAGAAAAAATCTGAAGGATATTTATATCTTTGCAGAATACTGGGTTAGCCTAAGTTTCTAGGTTTCTGCTGGGTCAATCCCTAGCATCCTTAATAGATGCTCCTCTAGGCACTGTATTTATACCCCCTTTCTCACCTAATATCCCCAGTCAAAATAAATAAATAAATAAAGGTAGATTATACGGAAATATGCTAAAGTGGTTATACAATGTTACATCTCCAAGGCATGAGAAAAATGGGGAGTGAAATATAGAATTATTCTATTATGTGAAATCAAAAGCAGCTTAATGATTTGTTAGGAAGCACATTACGGGGATTTTTTTCCTTTGTATTTTTCTATATTTTTCATATTTTCTATGTGGTTTCACATTGTTTTCTAAAAAGCATAATTACATGAGAATTTGAGATATCCTAAATAGCTCACCTCTAAGCAATGTATTCCTTCAGAAAGCCCTGAAAGTGTCTCACCTCTGCCCTAGTGCATGATAAACAGCAGGACGAGGAGTAGGCTGACCTTCCCACGTGACTTTGGACGTCAGGGGTTTTATAATCTGCCCAGGCAATTAAGGACAAATGTTCTCAGAACCCCAGATTTTTTCTTGATGCCCCACCAACCTGCCCTGGTTGAGCCTTTCTGTCTCCAACAGGGGCTTGTAGGGAGTGCCCTTACCCTTAACCTTGGAGGAAACAGCACCCACAGCTGCTGAGTTCCTTGTAGGAATTCCTCCCACCCCCTGATTCTGAATAAATAAGGGCTTTGATGGTTAGGAGAGAAAAATGATCTTTTGGTGACTGACAAGGAGAAATCTCCATGCCTTCATAAGGATATCCATACTACTTCCCTCCCTAGAAATCTTTCATAGCTCCCCAATGCCTCCAGAAAAAAGAGTCCGAAGTATTTGGCCCACCTATGAAGCAACCTTCCATGGTTAGGTTTCATCCTACCTTTCCAGTCTCACCTCGCACCACACCCCTTTGCCAGGTAAATAGACCCAATCCCATCATCCCTACCCCTTAACATTCAGCATTTGCTCAAGTTGTCTCTGCCAAAGAGCCGTCTGAGTCTCCTTTCCCAATTTTTTTTTATTTCAAAGTGATATAAGTGTACAAATGATTAGGTTACATTGTTCCCATTTGTTAGGTAAAGTCCAAGTTGTAGTTGAGCCCCTCACCCAGGGGGTGTGCTATATACCCTTATGTTGTGCCCATTAGGTGAGAGCTTCTCAATCCCCTTACCTCCTCCTTTCTTTTCCCATCCTCCTCCTCCCCCTATTTGAATATACTTGTGTTTTTCTCTTGTGTGGGCATGTAGTTGTTTATCTATTGGTTTCATATTGGGATTGAGTACATTGGATACTTGCTTTTCCATTCTTGCACTATTTTGCTAAGGAGAATATTCTTCAACTCCATTCAGGTTAGTTTAAAAGATGTAAAGTTTCTTCTTATGGCTGAATAGTATTCCATGGTGTGTATGTGTGTGTGTGTGTGTGTCTGTATACATACATATATATATGTATATACACCATAGTTTATTAACACAAAAATAGAGATACAGATCTATGGAACATGACAGAGAACCTAGAGATGAAATTAGCCACATATCGCCATCTGATCTTTGATAAACTAACAAAGCATGCACTAGGCAGGCTGGGCGCAGCGGCTCACACCTGTGTAATCCTAGCACTTTTGGAGGCCGAAGCGGATGGATCACCTGAGCGCAGGAATTCGAGACCAGCCTGAACAAGAGTGAGATCTCATCTCTAAACATAGTCGGGTGTTGTGGCAAGCACCTATAGTCCCAGCTACTCAGGAGGCTGAGGCAAGAGGATCACTTGAGCCCTGGAGTTTGAGGTTGCTATGAACTATAACGCCATGGCACTCTACCAAGGGTAACAAAGTGAGACTCTGCCAGGAAAAAAAAAAAAAAAAAGCACACACAGGGGAAAAGAATCCCTATTTCAAAAATGGTACTGGGAGAACAGGTTAGTCACATGTAGAAAACCAAAACTGGACCTGCACCTCTCACCACTTCTAAAAATTGACTCTTGCTAGAAAAAAGATTTAAATTTAAGACAGGAAATGATAAAAATTTGAGAAGAAAGTGTGGGAAAAACTCTTGACAATATCAGCCTGGGAAAAGATTTTATCAAGAAGCGCTTCTTTCCCATTTCTACATAAACCAAATCCTACCCATTCACCAAAGCCCTGCTCAGCAGCCACTACCTCCTCAGAGACGGCCAAGTCTCCCCTTTCCTCCTCCTCACCTCCCTCTTACTGAGGGCAGCACAGTGTAACAGGACACCAGCAGGAACCGGAATGCTGGGCCCAAGCTCCAGCTCCCTTACTGCTAGTTGTGAGACCTTAGGTAGGTTCCATATCTTCTCATTGCCTCAGTGTCCTCATCTCATTAAGAACAGTAACTTAATGACTGTAAGATACACAAAGGGCCACTTCAGTCTTTGGCACATAGTGATACAATACTAAATTTAAAAAATGAAAACCTTCACCTTACTACTGGAGGTGACCCTTCCCCTCCTCTATTCCCTTACTGCATTTATCTTTCCAATCTTGCAATCCCTTTCTGTCTTATCTGATTTAGATATTTGTGTTTGCCTCTTTACTAGATTAAAAATACTAGTAAATACTCAGCTTGGTATATGCAACGTCAGACAAGGTTCATGAATTCATCATAGAAAAAATGTTGCATACCTCATTGCTGATTGTCAATCACTATGGTCACCAGATGGGCAAGGGGAGCACTTCGAAGATTACCATAGTGATATTCAGCAATGAGATATGTAGCACTTCTAGAATGAGTTCTCAAATTTAACTGTTCAACTTCATACAGATAGTCAACATAGGGTCACTGAATGAATGAATGAATGAATTTTAAATATCACACTTTTAGTCTATCCATGAGAAAACCCACATTTAATGTTTGAAGAAAGAGAAAGAAAAGATTAAAGTAGAATGTTTAATCTAGAGCAGTGGGTCTCAACCTTCCTAATGCCGTGACCCTTTAATACGGTTCCTCATGGGCAGCGCCTGTGGCTCAGGGAGGACGGCGCTGACCCCATATACCGAGGGTGGCGAGTTCAAACCCAGCCGCGACGGAATTGCATTAAAAAATAGCCAGGCGTTGTGGCTGGCGCCTATAGTCCCAGTTACTTGAGTGGCTGAGGCAGGAGAATTGCCTAATCCCATGAGTTGGAGGTTGCTGTGAGCTGTGTGATGCCATGGCACTCTACCGAGGGCAATGAAGTGAGACTCTGTCTCTACAAAAAAAAAAAATACGGTTCCTCATGTTGTGGTGACCCCAACCATAAAATTATTTTAATTGCTACTTCATAACTGTAATTGTGCTAATGTTATGAATCACATAATGTAAATATCTGATATGCAGGATGTATTTTCATTGTTACAAAGGGGTCACGACCTACAGGTTAAGAACTGTTGATTTAGGGCAGGCGTCCCAGAATGAGCACTGGATCAGGAGTGGATTCTTGGTCTAACTCTGGCATTATCCTTGCACAAATCTCTTAACTTCTTATATCCTTATTCCTTATAAGTAATACAGGGACAATAACACCCAAATAATAAATGTAAAGATCAGGTGAGATTCCATGTACAGATTTTACATATAGTAGGTGCTTAATAATTATAAGTTCCACCGGTTGCAGTGGTGTATGCCTATAGCAGCAACTACTCAGACTCAGGAGGCTGAGGTTGTGTGAGCCAAGGATTTCAAGGTTTCTACATACAGTAAGCACTGATCCTACCACTGCACTCTAGCCTGGCTGACAGTGTAAGACCTACCCTCTAAAAGTAATAATATGCTTGGCGCCTGTAGCTCAAGCAGCTAGGGTGCTAGCCACATACACCAGAGCTGGCGGGTTCAAATCCAGCCCAGGCCTGCCAAACGACAATGACAACTATAACTTAAAAATAGCTGGGCATTGTGGCGGACACTTGTAGTCCCAGCTACTCAGGAGGCTGAGGCAAGAGAATCACTTAAACCCAAGAGTTTGAGGTTGCTGTGAGCTGTGATGCCACGGCACTCTACCCAGGGAGACAGCTTGAGGCTCTGTCTCAAATAAATAAATAAATAAATAAATAAATAAATAAATAAAATAAAAGCAATAATAATTCAAAAATGATCACAAGTTCCTTCCAGGTCTCTTGTGTATCTCACAAGGTTGTAAAGATTACATAAAATGATTGAGGCAAAATGGTTTTGCAAATTGGTTAACTGCTGTAGCAATCTGAAGGACAACTAATGATCCTGGGTACAGACAGCCAGGTGGCGTTAAACACATATATATTCACAGGGCATTATAAAGGAGTTTACTTCCAACAGTACTCCATCTACGAACAAAAACTATGCAACAAAATATTGATTTCTTACCTATTTATTAAAAAAAACTATGAAGAGAATAGCTGCTTCCACTTCCAATATGCTGGTCAGAATTAAATAACTATTCACTGATCTTTGAATCTAAATGTATCTAAACTTTACTCTTGGAAAAGGATCTTGTGAAAGGTTTTAGCAGTCAACACAAGGATATCTGAACATATATAAAGAGCAGGATGGACCTGATTCCGGGAATGCCCTATCTATGACATCTAATTTCAAGACAGTAACATTTTGAAACTTACTACAGAAGAGAAACATAAAGAAATAAAAGCAGGCTCGGCGTCTGTGGCTCAATGGGCTAAGACGCCAGCCACGTACACCTGAGCTGGTGGGTTCGAATCCAGCGCAGGCCCGCCAAACAACAATGACGGCTGCAACCAAAAAATGGCCGGGCGTTGTGGCGGGCGCCTGTAGTCCCAGCTACTTGGGAGGTGGAGGCAGGAGACTCGCTCGAGCCCAGGAATTGGAGGTTGCTGTGAGCTGTGATGTCACAGCACTCTATCCAGGGTGACAGCTTGAGGCTCTGTCTCAAAAAAAAAAAAAAAAAGAAAGAAAGTAAGTACCTTTTCTTCCTCCACATTTCTTAGCCTCTCACATCTCAGGTGGCTTGCTCTCTCTGAACCATGGGCTTTCTACTCAGGAATTCTTTTCCAGAGTGCAGGGCAGGACGGATGCAGGAAGTGCGCAAGTAACTGTGTTAGAGTCTTAGCTAAAAGCCGGGGACAGGCAGACTAAGTGTCCAACTAAACAGCACCAGGTTAGACTATGCTAATGAGGTCAGGCCTGAGACCAAGTACTATCACTTCACGAGCCACTCAGACTCAAGACAGCTTTGTGAGTGTGTTACTGCTAATGAAGGCTCCCTAAGGACAGCTCATTAATAATATCTGTATCCCCAGAGTGTGACTCAGGCCTGGCACTCAACAGGCACTCATAAATGCCTACTGAAGTAGAGAAAATATTAAGTGTAATCATTTATATGTGGGCCCCCTACAGTTGTTGAGAGTGTTATTTTATAAGTGGGGAAAATGAGATCCAAAGAGACTAAAGGTTGAAGCTAGTTAAAGAATGAGGTCTTCAATGCTGCCCCCCCACCCCAGAGCAGGGCTATATCCTATACCCCAAACCCTACCTTCCACTGCTCCCCACAGCCACCTCTGCTCCACTCAGACTGGAGATCACAGATGTGCTGATCCCCCCTGCCCCATCTAACTCTCCCCAGGCCCGGGAATCCTCTTCTCTGCCTATGGAGCTCCCATTCTTCCTTCAGGAACAGCCCTCAGACCCACAGAAGCGAATTCTTGTCACCCAGCCTCTTCTGAATGCTTTCAAACTCTTTCAGCACTTAAAACCTGCACTACTCATCACTGTTTCATGCATTGGTATTTCCTCTCCTGAAATCATAAACACCTTAAGGACAGGGATAGGCCTTCCTTCTTACCAGCTGAGCAGTTATTTCATCACTCCCTTGACCCTCAGTCTCCTCATCTCTAAAGTGGGAAGAGGGATCAATAAAATTTATTCACAGGAAAAGGAAATGATGGCTGTAGAACTGCTTTGTGCAAGCTATAACGACAGTTTTTAATCATTAGCTTTGTTGCCCACCAACCAATAGTAACAACACTAAATGTTATCAAAATCACTTTTACACCTTGTCACAACAGTACAGAATATACACTGAACCTCATTCAGTCCACTTCATCATTTATCTGAACTGATCTGAACTTACTAAGGCCTTGCTTGGTCATTGGCTACCTGGCAATGGGGAACCTTCACCATCTTTGGATCAAGTGTCTTTTATGAGTAATAGTGGACACTAGGGTCTGGAAGGGATTTTTCCTGCACAGGTCACAGATTGGCCAGTTGTCTCACATATCCTCCCTAGACATAATATAAAATCCTACCCTAAACTTAATTATTCTGTTATTATCACTGACAGATATAATTTACTGAGTTTCTACTATGTTTGAGATACTAAGCTATTTTACATACATCATCTCATTTAAACCACACTACTCTGCGAATAAGAATCTGTGTTTGTGTGTGAGTGTGTGTCTCAGAAGATGGACAAACTAAGGCTCAGAAGAGGTACACAAGAAATGAGCAACTCAGTTCTTCCTGACAGAAGCATCATGCTCTTTCACTTGCTATATGTTCCTGCAACCCTTGTATTTTAAAGTCCCCTTTGACTTCTACCCTTCATCAACTACCCCATCGTTTTTCTAAGTGGGGAGCTTCCTATTACAAAGGGAATAGAAACGAAAATAACAAACACACACCCAAATGTACTTGCTCCCTCTGTTATCTGAGAATTCAATAATCATTTTTGGAACATAGCTAGAGTGAAAGAGCACCTAAGGAAAGTGGGAAAGGAAACAACAAAGAAAGGAGGTAAGAATCCAGACAGACACCTGAGTAAGCAGCAGGGGACGAAATGTCACAAAGGCAGAAAACACTCTTTTTTTGAGCCCAGTGCCCATTATCCCTTATAAAAGATACTATACCAAGAAGGGAAAAAAAAAGGCTTCTAAATGCCAGTTAGCCAACAGGAGAGACCTCAATAATTTTTACAGGCCACACTAATGGCTGAATAGTAATCTGGAAATTCACAAGCAAAGCAGGGTATAAATCACTGCTACCTAAACCAGTCAGACCTATAAGGACTCCAAAGGACCCTGCTTATAAAAGACGTTTTACCAGTCTTTCAATCAACCATGAGGAACCTGGTTTTTAAAGAAACTAATCAGCATTCTTAACTGATCACTTGACATAGGCCACTGCCTGGGGTGAAAAGGCAAGTTGCTCTTTTAGTAAGGAAATCTCATAAGGTGGCCACTTCAGTGTTCCTTCACCCAGACTCTGGGATTTCCCTATTCAGGATGCTGGTCATCTCTGGTGCTCCCAGTTGCCCAGGCCCTTCTCAAGGATTAGCAGATACCGCTGGGTACCACTCTCTCTACACTGCCACCAGAAGATCTCAGCTTTAACAAATTTAATACTGGGGGTGGAGTTGCAGCAGTTAATGTACAGAGACAACTACATGGAATATCAAAACTTTAGAATTTGAAGGGACCTACCACATCTCACCTCCAAACACCTCGTTTGACTGATAGGGGAACTTTAAACCAGAAAAAGCACAAGGTCATGGGACAGTAACTGGCAAAGTCACTCCTGGAGGCCAGGTTTCCTGATTCCCAGTCCACAGCTCTTATCATTAAAGAACACAGCCTCCCTTCTTTCCTGGGAGGCACTGCAAGCATGCTATCCCCCTGCCAAGATAATCACCCTTGAAGAGCCCCTCCTCCCACCCCAGTCCCTCCTACAGCCTAGCTGAGTTGCAGCTCAAATTAGCAACAGGGGGTATTTTCTGGGAGGGTGCTCAGTCTGAGGGCTGTTGGTACTGAAGAACGACAAGAATGGAGGGAGAAAGAAGTGATATCCCGCAAAGAGTCTGGGAAAACTGGGTCCTGGCGGCAGTGGCAGTGAAACCGCCAGGTTCAATAAAGGCACACGCAGTAGCATCTCCCAATAGGCAAGGGGTAAGCAGATTAGCAGCTGGCACCACCTCAAGGAGACACAAGGGCTGGTCCCTGATGGGTCGGTAAGGTCAGAGCATCTCTGAGTTCAAGTTGGGCCTCAGGGGCGCCTCCTGGCAGGACGGCACCGACGACTGTGAAGTGGCACCGATGCCAGGGCAGAGGCCCTATGACACGGATGCCTGCCCGCCTGTGAGGTAGCACCGGCGCCCAGCAGAGGCCCACAGTCCTTGCCAGCCCTGTCAGCTGCCGCTGTGGCCCAGCCGCCCGCCCCACGCACGGCCTTACCAAGGCACTGCCCCACTGGGGTGCTGAACGGGTTCCCCAGGAGGAACTCCATCTTGGGCTGACAACACCCAGCGGCCCGGGCCCCCTGTCTGGCGCCTCGGTCTTCGCGGTCCCCAGCCCGGCTCCAGACCTGACTGACACTTGCCCTCGCCCCACCCTCGCGAAAGCAGAGCGCCGGGCCCTTGAACCCGCCCCCTTGTCGCGTCTCTCTATTGGTCAGCACCTGCAACAGACCTCCTGAGATTGGCCTTTCCCTCGACAAAGCCCCACCCACCCCGCAGCATCCGATTGGGCTGAGGAGAGAGATAGGTCATCTGAGTCCCTGTCAGGTGTAGCGGCACCTCCCCTAGCCCGCCTCCGAAGGCGAGACTGTACATTTAGATCCATCTATATATTGGTCAGTCTGGAGGATCCTTACTATTATTGGACAAAAGGAGACTCAATCATTCAAACCGGGAGGTGGAGAACAGTAGGATCTAGGAAGGTCGCCTCACGTAAAAAATGTTGATTGGATAAACCTTTGTTTTCCCCATGGCTTGCTGGTGGTGAGAGGGTTTCCCCGCCCAGAGGCGTGGTCATGTGATCCGTCAACTTTCACCCAGGATGTCTGCCTCCAGACTTCCCCTTAGCAACCGAGCGGCGGCGCTTGGTTCCCTAGCAACCCGGTGACGCTGCCTGGAACCAGCCCGGTAGCCAGCGCTTGAGAAGGTGAGAGCTGAGAGCTGAGACTCCGCAGGACTCGTTGGGGCGAACAGCGCTTGACTTTTTCTTGAGGAGTCTAGTCCAGCCCTTCTCCTTTGCAAAATGTCAGCCATTTTATAGTCGCACAGAGAATCTAAGACACTTTAGGCCTGGGTTCTTTGGACCTTCAGATGAGAAAGAAATGCTAAGGGAGCATCTCCTCAGGGAACAAGGCCGAAAGGTGTTTTTGATCCACTGATAACTTCTTCCAGAACTGAAGCCATCATATCCAACCTCTCAGCTGTCATTGACTCATTTCATCTTGGTGCGGTATAAAGTGCTTTGGCAGTGAGCACGTATATTCGGGTTCCATCTGTCTCTGTCGGTAGTAACTCACCGTATGACTTTAAACAGGCTCCTTCCTCTCCAGGAGGCCTCAGGTTCCCTATGTGGGAATTAAGGGTCTTTGGACTCCCTTGCTTAATGGCTTCCAGGGCTGACATGTATAATAATTAAATAATGGGGTGGCGCCTGTGGCTCAGCGAGTAGGGCACCGGCCCTATATACCGAAGGTGGCGGGTTCAAACCCGGCCTCAGCCGAACTGCAAAACAGAAAAATAGCCGGGCGTTGTGGCGGGCGCCTGTGGTCCCAGCTACTCGGGAGGCTGAGGCAAGAGAATCGCCTAAGCCCAGGAGTTGGAGGTTGCTGTGAGCTGTGTGACACCACAGCACTCTACCGAGGGCGATGAAGTGAGACTCTGTCTCTACAAAAAAAAAAAGAAAAATAATAATTAAATAATGAATTTGCTCTGAGTATACAGTAAGCACTCAGTAACTGATTGATTTACTTCTTATTAATTCATGACAAATAGAGACTATATTTTTCAGACTCTGCTGACCTCAGGATGTTGTTTCCCAGGAAAATTCTGGATCTGCTCCGTTAACAGTTGTGTAAAACTCTGCTGCTGCTTCTACCTCCTACTTCTGGTCTTCATCAACAACACTGTTGCCAGGCAAGTCAATGGTAACCCAGGTTGGGGGGTAAATTACCTATAAAGTCCACATCAGGTGGACTGTTTTGTCCTTGGCCCTGGCACACAACATCTGGAGAAACACTGAGCTGTAACAATGATAGTCCCTAGTAGCCTGAGGAAAGTTGAGTTACGATTAGGAAAATGGGCTCTGCCATATACTAGGTGTGTAAACTTTGCATGTTAATTAACCTTTCTAACTAGCTTCTGTTTTCTTACCTGGAAAATGGGGATCATTATTCCTATATATAAATTAAGTTCCTAGAGATCTCTTAATACTCACATCTTACCACCACCCTGAGGATCTCTCATCTCATTACTCTTGCATTTCTCAGTATTATAGCTAGAGTGAGGTGGGGTTGGTTGGTTGGTTGGTTTTAGACAGAGTCTTGCTCTGTCATCCTGAATAGAGTCAATGTTATCATAGCTCACAGCCACCTCAAACTCCTGGGCTCTAGCAATCCTCCTGCCTCACCCTCCCCAGGAGGTGGGACTACAGGCATCCACCATGACCCCCAGCTAATTTATTTTTCTATTTTTAGTAGAGACGAGGTATCACTCTTACTCAGGCTGTTCTCGAACTCCTGAGCTCAAGTGATCCTTGGGCATCGGCCTCCCAGATTGCTTAAGATTATAGACATACGCCTCCACACCCAGCCTAGAGCGAGCTTCTTAAAGTTAAAACCTGATCATGTCACTGCCTTTATTGAATCCTAGGAGCTTTCCAGGGATCCTAGAATAATAATAAAACCTTGCAGACCTCTCAAACCTTGTATCTCAGCCAAAGTGGAACATGTCTGTTCTTTCCCACCACAGTGCCCATATATGATAGTTTCCTCCTCCTTCTTTCCTACTCATCCTTGAGATCAACCCTGTCTCCTCTAACCAGGCCAGATGTCTGTAATTATGCGTTCATAGTTCCCCACAAACTTCTCTTGATTTGTAATAAAGTATTTTTATGATTTTTTGGTTCATGTCTGAAACAGAGGTAAGGAGATGTCTTTTTATTCATAGCAAATAGTAGTTCTTTAGTACATGTGTATGGACTAAATACATCATCTTCTGCAAATGTAGAAGGGAATAATTATCCACTTTTTACCAGTGGGAAAGCCAAGACTTAGGTGAAGTGAATTGCCAAAAGATGCACAGTCAGAATCCAAATCCTGCCCCGTCCCACTTAGCAAACATTGTGTCTAACAATCACATTCTTGACTAAAATCAAACTTGATCTGTCACAGGTACCAGGCCTTGATGACAATTGGGAGGGATGAGAAGTCAGTTAAAGTTTTGAAATCAGAATTAAGAGTCATCTACAAACCAGGAGTGATGTCCATACCTAGAATCCCAGCACTCTGGGAGGCCAAGGCAGGAGGATCTGTTCAGCTCAGGAGTTCAGCATCACCCTAAGCAAGACTGAGACCCCTATGAAAAATGAAAAAAAAAAAAAATCGTCAGGGATTGTGGTTCCTGTAATCCCAGCTACTTGGGAATCTGAGGCAGGAGGATTGCTTGAACCTAGGAATTTGAGGTTGTTGTGAGCTAGGCTGATGCCATGGCATTCTAGCCTAGTGACAGAGCAAGACTGTTTAAAAAAAAAAAAGAGTCAAACTATAATACCATTTTGGAGAAAAAGCCCCAACACTTTGCAGATAACATCTGTGGATACAGTTCGTTAAAATTTCCCCGTAGGTAAGTTGATGGCAAGTTCCTTAGGGAAAACTGTTTCAGAAGAATGGGGAGCTAGAAAGAACCTAAGGGCTGGGACTATCTTTGGAGGTTGGATCAGTCAACTGTGGACAGAAACACTGTGGACAGATGTTGCTGCCACCCAGCCCCCCTGATCAATGACACAGAGGCAGCACTGCAGATGGAATGATTGATGGCTGAAGCTCGCTCTGGCATTCAGTGGCTGAAGCTCGCTCAGGCATTACAGCAAATTTATTTCTTCCAACAAGGCTTATATAGGCACATAACTTAATTAACAAGCACATGACTTAATCAATAAACATATGACTTAAACCTGACCGCAGGCCTTTTACGACCTGGTACTTATAGGTGTATGGATAAATTGGACTAATTGATAACCAATTAGTTAACTTATTATGTAAAACTGTCCTTATCGGCTAAGGTTTAACTGGCTTAACTGATAACTACTTTACCAAGGTTATTCTTATGTTAAGTAATAATCCTTTAACCGACAATTTGGAGGCAGTTAATCCTCTTAAGGGAGTAGCCTGGAAAATCCCACCAGGATTTTTCCTTTCTGACTCACAAAAGACTTTAAACTTGCCTTCACAAAATGGGAGACTGATTGACCTTACAAGGGCGCAGATGACTGTGCCCCTACAGACAGATTGGAGAGAGTGAAAGAAAAGGGCTGAGTTCTTGGAGGATGGAAGCCCAGTTAGAGAAGGAGTAGGGGTTTGAGGGGCATGGAGACTGTGTCTCTTCTTTTGGCAAAAGGGAAGGATACATGAGAATTAAAGGCACTGGGACATATGATTAGGAAGAGAGGACATGTATTTGCACAGATTTCATCACAGTGGACCATGGGGAAGGAAGGAGGCAGGAAAGTCTTAGAGGGACATCTCTAAGACCACATATCAGGATTATTAGAGCTTAATACAATGCAAGGTAGGGCACAGGGGCTGTCCAGCTTCAGGGTGGAGGGGACAGGAGGTTCTGAGAAGCCTGGACATTGGGGGGGGCATGTGGGTAAATGTAAAAGGTGAGGCTGGCAGGGAGGTAAGGAGCAGAGGTGGAAAACAGAGGGAAAGACTGCATTTCTAGAGGATGCAGAAGGCAAAATGCCAGTAGACTGACTGAAGGGTATGGTTTCCTGCAGGTCCAGGCCTTCTGGATGTCCTCACAAGAGGGTTGGCAATGATGAGAATGAGGGCCAGCCAGGGATCAGGCTGAGGGTCAGCCCAGGTTCAGCCTCACAGGGTGACTGACCAAATCCACAGATGCCCCCATGCATACAGCGTCTCAGCCAAGGTCCTTTAGACCATTATCAGTAGAAACCTACCAAAGTTAGCTTAAGTGGAAGAGGATCTAATGTGCAAAACCAGGGAACTCTCACAGGGCCTGGCCATAGGCCAACAAGGAGGAGACAGCCTCTGTGTACCAGTCTGTTTGTCCTTGGTCTTCTGCTATCTGGATTACCTGGGTTCCCATCTCTGCTTTTCTCCATGCATCTATCTGCCTCTACCCCCTGTAGCTCTCTGGGCTTGGTCCCATACCTGGCTAGCCCATGCTCTTGAGTCCTCCCCCAGTGCAAACAGCCAGCTCTGATGGGACACTTACCCATTGTCTTCTGTTTACATTTTCCAGGTGAGGACATGAATGGGCAGCTTGGGTCAGTGCCTCCCTATACACTGGGGTCAGCTGTGGGCTGCGGGAGCAATGCACATGTGACTGCCTGGAAGGAAAGGGAACTCAGGGAAGGGGAGCTGCAGGCTGGCATACTGGGCTACCAAGGGAGCAGGGTCAGAGGTTGACACCAACAAACCTGAATGAAGGTGGGCAACAAAGTCAGACCTGATGCAGGGCCCCAACCTTACGGCAGCAGAGCTCACCAGGTTAAGGAGACCAGTGTGGACACCAGTCCAGTGGGCCCAGGTAGGGTCCCAGCTGTGTTTGTGGGGTGAAGTAATGAACCCTTGTGGACAGGCTCAGATGATTGCTAGGAAGCCCTGGAACAGCCTTGGTTCAATGGTGTGAAGGTCCCTACAAAAGTTTTGAGACAGACTATGTTATTGTCCAGTATTATTTCATTTTCAAGAAGTATGCATACAGTTGACAACACTGTCCTTTCTTTCTTTCTTTTTTTTTTTTTTTGAGACAGAGTCTTACTGAGTTGCCCTGGGTAGAGTGTCATGATCACAACAACCTCAAACTCTTGGGCTCAAGAGATCCTCTTGCCTCAGTTTCCTGAGTAGCTGGGACTGCAGGTGCCCACCACAACTCCCAGCTAGTTTTTCTACTTTTAGTGGAGACGGTGTCTCGCTCTTGCTCGGGATGGTTTCAAACTCCTGATCTCAAGCAATCCTTCCACCTCGGCCCCTCAGAGTGCTGAGATTACAGGCATGAGCCACCATGTCCAGCCAGCAGTGTCCTTTCTGATTCACCCATGCAAGTTTCAACTTGCTGCTGGGGAGGCTTCATTTGTTTCCGTACATGAAGCACTGAGGCAGCCTCAGTTATGAAGCTGACAAGAGAGCATTTTACTTGATGATTTTCTGTGATTTTAAAAGTGAATTCAAGGAGTCTCAAAGCTTTGAGGATTTGCAGTGGGCATTTGGGGACCTTACTCCTTCCTGTGCAACAACTTTTTAGTGATTTCATCAATTTAGAAGAGGCCAAATTCCACTGAAAGACAAGGAAAGGAGTGAGCAGCCAGTGACCGCAATGACTGAGGAAAACATTGCTGCTTTAGAAAAATGGTTCCTAAGAACAATCCAGCAACATTTAAGGACATTGAAGGGCACTACAGATTGGATCACCAGCATTTTCCAAAATCCTGTGTGATTATTTTCGAGCCAAAAGTTTCAACCTGATTGAGCAAAAGTGCATCTGTGTTGAATGGTGTGAAGAAATGCTGCTCAGATTCCGTGGAGGTTGGGTCTAGATGCGATTCTGATGTTGTTACTAGTGATGAAACCTGGATTTACCAGTTTGATCCAGAGAATAGGTGTCAGTCAACAGTGTGGATTTTTTTCCCAATGAAAATCTACCAACAGGCTTGGTGCCCGTAGTTCAGTGTTTACAGCGTCAGCTGCATACTGCGAGGCTGGCGGGTTCAAACCCGGCCTGGGCCTGCTAAACAACAAGGACAACTGCAACAAAAAAATAGCTGGGCATTGTGGTGGGTGCTGGTAGTCCCAGCTACTTGGGAGGCTGGCAAGAGAATCACTTAACCCCAAGAGTTTGAGGTTGCTGTGAGCTATGATGCCGTCGCACTCTACTAAAGGCAATATAGTAAGATTCTGTCTCAAAAAAGAAAGAAAGAAAGAAAGAAAATCCACCAACAAAAGTGAAGTGGCCCCTAAATGTCAGAAAGAAATTGGTGGCAACTTTCTTCTCCAAAAGCAGTCATGTCCTCTCCTTTCAGGAACAAAGGACTATCGCTGCTCAGTGGTACACAACAGTATGCCTAGCAGAAGCTTCAAGAACAGGTGCCAAAAGGCGGCGCCTGTGGCTCAGTGGAGTAGGGCACTGGTTCCATATGCCGGAGGTGGCAGGTTCAAACCCAGCCCCAGTAAAAAAAAAAAAAAGAATGGGGTCCAAGGACAGGACTTCAGGAACCATCTTGCACCATGACAATGCATCAGCCCACACAGACAACATTCAGTTCTTGGAGTCCACGGAGGTTAAACATATGACCCATGCACCCTGTAGTCCTGACCTGGCTCTGTGTGATTATTTCCTGTTCCCTACAGTAAAACATCTTATGTATGGAAAAATGTTCTCCAGTCCCTGAAGAAGCTGTTCACGCCTACAAGAGTGAGCTTACAGCTCTTGAATAAATGAGTGGAAAGAGTGTTTTCAAAAATGGTTTCCACGGTTCGGCGCCTGTGGCTCAACGGGCTAAGGCGCCAGCCACGTACACCTCAGCTGGCGGGTTCGAATCCAGCCCGGGCCCGCCAAACAACAATGACGGCTGCAACCAAAAAATGGCCGGGTGTTGTGGTGGGCGCCTGTAGTCCCAGCTACTTGGAAGGTAGAGGCAAGAGACTCGCTTGAGCCCAGGAATTGGAGGTTGCTGTGAGCTGTGATGCCACAGCACTCTATCCAGGGTGACAGCTTGAGGCTCTGTCTGAAAAAAAAAAAAGATTTACAAGAATGCAAAAGTGTGGGGTGGTGCCTGTGGCTCAGTGGGTTGGGCACTGGCCCCATATACCAAGGGTGGCGGGTTCAAACGTGGCCCCAGCCGAACTGCAACAAAAAAATAGCCGGACGTTGTGGCAGGTACCTGTAGTCCCACCTATTCAGGAGACTTAGGCAAGAGAATCGCCTAAGCCTAGGAGTTGGAGGTTGCTGTGAGCTGTGTGATGCCATGGCACTCTACCGAGGGCGATAAAGTGAGATTCTGTCTCTATAAAAAAAAAAAAAAAATGCAAAAGTGTGTAGAATGTCATGGTGATTACATTGAGAAAATATAGTAATCAAAATGGTTTTGCATTTCTTAATTTTTATGTATCTCAAAACTTTTGTAGTATCCCTTATATTAACCCTGAGATGCAGCAGGCTCAGGGCTGGGAGTGGGGCAGCACTCGGAGTGTCAGTGGCTACTATGACGTTCCATGACTCCTTAAGGGGATATCTCAGCCAGACCCTGTCCTCAAAGAAAGAAATGGGCAGTGAATGAGGAATGTGATGTTTTCTAGGGAAACCATTGGGGAAGATGAACCAGCTACACGACTCAATGGAACCGAAAGTGATGGATGATGACATGCTCAAGCTGGCTGTGGCAGAGCAGGGCCCCCGGGAGGAGGCCGGGCAGCTGGCCAAGCAGGAGGGCATCCTCTTCAAGGATGTCCTGTCCCTACAGCTGGACTTCCAGAGTGCGTATCCACCCCGGCTTTTTCTGTTTCACCCTCAAGCCCAGGATTCCACACAAAGTTGGCATTAGAGCCAGCTGGGTTACAAGGATAGGAGTGGGACAGATGTTTTAAAAGCTTCCTACTTAGTGTTGCCATTTGAATATCCACAGAACTTCTGGTTCTGAATAAGAACAGAAGAAAATATAAAATTGTTCTGCTCCAAATCTAAGTGAACCCCAAAACCATGCTGTTTCCATCACCTGACTCCATGTTGGTGTGGAGTGGGGTCCCTGGCAGGCAGGACCAAGGAAGTCTCACTCATCCAGGAGCCAGAGTTGGGAAGTGTGGGGGGAGGAGCCAGCACTGGAGGAGTGACTTCAGGGGATGTGGCTGAAGAAGGGATGGACACGGGGCAGGGAAGCCCGGTGGGAAGACGTGGCTCGGGACCAGACAGATCCTTATTTCCTCTGTGTCCCCATCTATGAAATGGGATGACTGCAGTGGGCAAAGCAAGCATAGCCTGGGCCCCAACCCTGTAAAGCCTACAGGACTATCAGAGCATGGCCTCCAGGCCTGGCCACCCACAGAAGGGAGGGCCTTGAGCCTCAGCCCCTCAGTCCCAAGAGGAGTAAAGGTGTGCAGGGTCAGTTGCCATAGGAAGGGCTTTAGCAACTGACCACTTTCCTTTTACTCCCCCAACTCCCCCATGGTTCCTTCAGCCAACATCAAGCAAGTGCCTCTTAAATGTCAGCTGGGATTCAACTGTGAGCAAAAAAGGCAAAAACCTTGTCTTCATAAAGTTGACATTCAAGTTGGGGAAACAAGTAAAATGAAGAATGAAAATATTACTGTGTGCTAAAGACAATGTGTGTTGTGGAGGAAGAAAGGCAAAAAGAGGAAAAAAGGGGAGTTAGGGTGGGGTGCAGTGTTTGTAGGGTAGCTGGAGGCCCCACCAAGTAAGTGACACTGGAGCAGACTTGAGAGAGGGAACATCCCAGAGATCATCAGGGAAAATCAGGGCATAGGGGGCAGGCTGGACCTGGCTTGATCCTGTCCCCATATATGGACTACTGAGGATGCCAGTACGGAGCATGTCAGAGAGGTCATGGGGTCAACTGGTATCAATCTTGGGGCCCAAGGAAGGTGTTTAAGTTTGCAGTGCAAGAGGTGGGGGTCTCCATAGGCTTCTAAGTGGAAGGGGGACAGGATGGGGTAGACTGCGGGGGGCAGGGGCCTAGGCAAGGCTCTAGTGAGACAGCTATCGCTGTGGTCCTGTGTGATGACAATAGGGTAGGCCAAGTTGGTGGCCACCGAGGTGGATTCAGTGTCTTTGTGGAAGATTAAACTGGCTTTGTTGGCAGTCCTCTCATGCTGGTAACTCATTTAGAGCTAACTACCAAATACAACCTGGTTTATTGTTGTGTTTTGTGTTTTCCTCATGAACTGCTGATGCCTAGGAAAGAGCCAGCATGAGGCATGACAGGGTGTCCAGGTATGCAGGAGCTACCAAGGAAGCAGTGCTGCAGGAGACTGGCCACAGCCAGGACAAAGAGGGGTGGGGGGCTCTCAGCCTGGGATCAAGGCCAGAGAAGTCAACTGGAAAAGCCAGACCAGGCTTGAGAGGTGGCTGAAAGCCTGGAGCAGAACCTGAAACGAAGAAGCACAGGTGGGAATGGAGCCAGGATCATTCTGGGAAATCTGGCCACAAATAGGAAGCTGGCCAGCAAGGACCCATGCCATGGAGCTCTGAGAACCTGGGAGAGGCAGAGCAGAGCAGTCCAGCTCCAGGGGAAAGGCAGTGGGTCCCTTAGGGTCTGGGTTAGAGAACCAGAGAACGCTGCCCCACCAAGTGAGGAGGAGGGGCCCCTCCCTACCACAGGCAGGCTCTGCCCCTCTGAATGAATATTCAGACCACCTTGTCAAATGTGTGGTTATTAACATTAATTTTTAAACCCTTTTCACTTCTGTATTATTTCAGTTCTTTTAATGAGCATATTCTAATTTTATAAGTTTTAGAAATCATTGCAAAAATAAATATAGAAAAAAGGGCATATAAACAATAGAGCTGTATGTGACTTCTGGGAAAAGCTGGTGGACAAGTTTAGCCTCTAGAACTTTACATATACAATATGAATGTGTTTATATTTATGTGTTATTCAGAACTCGCCTAGCTGCCAGTGAGAAACCAAACTGACTGGCTTACCCTTAGCAAAGGAATGAGCTGGCTGTGTAGCAGGGGTGTGTGGTCTCCAGGGGCCACAAAGTCCAGACACTTCCGAACCTGCATCTCTATGTCTGGACCATTTATCCTGGCCCTGCATATGCACTATGTGGGTTCCCCCTCCTCCATTTTCCTCCCCTTCACATGCCTGTAAGCATTCCTTTGGATACATACACAAGCATGTCTTTGGAGACGTATTTAATGTAGAGAAATTGCAGGTCAAAGGGCAAAAGAATTAAATATCAGCAAACATTACCAAACTACCCTCCAGAAAGGCTGAACTAGTTGATTAACTCTCCCACCAGCAAAGATATGCTTTGATTATATTTATCATGCTAAGAAAGGAAGGCTCCTGCCTGTGTCCTGTATCTCAAAGCATATTGCCCTTCTAGGGAGCCTCCAGCCTGGCTCCAGATACAGCAAGGCAGCATGAGTTAAGTCTCCTGCCATGAGAGGTCCAGATCACCCTCACCTTGCCAACCACTCCTTCCCCTGTGGTCCTGTGGCTGTGGGTGGTGGCCCTGATTTCCATTCTCCCCACATGCGAATAAAGACGAGTTCCTCAGTGCTCAGCCCACATCTCCAGGGAACTTGTGCAGGGCTGAGGAGTTATAGGGTCTTTACATGGTTATGTCACAGTCCTTTACTGGGCTGATACAAACTCTAATGCTGACCCATGGCTGGACTCTTCTCCACCTATTTCAGACATCCTCCGCATAGATAACCTCTGGCAGTTTGAGAGCCTAAGGAAGCTACAGCTGGACAATAACATTATTGAGAGGATCGAAGGCCTGGAGAACCTTACACATCTGGTCTGGCTGGGTAAGGCCCTCCCTATGCATGTTTGCTGTACCCAGGGGTGATGCCCTGCCAACGCTGCTGCCTCCCCTGGAGATGGTAATCATGTGTGACACTCAGCTGCCAGCCCATCATTAGCCCTGATACAGTAGAAACTCTGTCTGCTGAGAGCAAGAAAGCTGCTATTTTTTAAAAGCCTGAGGCTTACACTGAGCAAAGCACAGCAAAGATGTGCTTGGACACACCAGGACAAAATATTCTGCCACCCCCTGCCCAATCTCACAGTCTGGGTGGGGCACAAAGGGGCAGCAAAGGATGCCTATTTAATCTAGACTGAAGTGGACAGATATGACCACCAGAAATGACCAACCAGAAATGACTACCACAGAAGCTAGTGTGCAGCAGGCACTTAACTACCTGTGAAGCGTGGGTCTCTATGCTTTCCACTTAGCATCCCCATCACAGAGATGAGCAAACCAAGGTCACAGCAGGCAAATAGGGACATCAGGCCTCACAGCTGCGTTCTTAGGAGGTTTAATGAACTGTGTCTACCTGCTGGCCTCTTAGAAGCACACTTATATCTGGTAAGGGGAAGGTGGGCACCCAGCAGGAAGAAGGGGAGGGGCCTGAGAGCGCTTCATGTATTTTGTCTTATTTAGTCCCATAACAGTCTCAAGAGATGAGTGTCCATTATTACCCCAACCTGCAGGAGAGGAGTGAGGCCCAGAGAGCCCAGGGCACCTGCCCAAAGCCATATAGCCAGGAGGCAGCAGAACTGGGACTCACACCCACACCTGTCTGACCCTACAGCTCATGTTCCCTCCATCCTGTCAGGCTGCTTCACAGTAACAAGGGCAAACTGGGGCATCCATGCACCTCCCAGTTTGGAAAAACACTCTCAGCTGCATTTATGCTGACAACTATAAGCCCACAGCAAGCCCAAGCAAGGAGTACTCTGCCATCTCACAGATGCAGCACCAGAGCCAGGAGACTGACCAGCTGGACAGTCTTGTGCCACAGGTCAAGGAAGAAGCCCCAGATGAATTCTGGCCCGACTGTGGTTACCTTTGCAGCTTTGGGCAAATCATGGAGCCTCTTGAAAAATCAAACAAGGAGAGAAATTCCACACTGCCACTGAGGGTTGCTGTTAGAGGATATGCACACAGCACTTAATAAACCAGGAAATGCTAAGCACATATGAAATGATCTGGCTAAAATGCCACACGAGTGAGGAAAGGGGACACCTCACAACTGTCTGCTCCTACCCCTAAGGTGCACTGCTTTACACCTACAGGTTAGCATTTGCATCCCTGAACTTCAACAGAACACAGACATAAATAGTTGCCCTTGTGTCCTCAGCCAGGAGATGACTGGCGGAACTGCAGAGGGTGGTGAATGTTTGGGGCTTCAGGGAAGAATCCATGCAAAACTCCTAGAAAATCATAAGCTGATAGTGAATTCCTCACCCTGCCAACTCAATGCTAGCTCCCAGAACACCAAACAGCCCCAGGGGTTTTATTTCAGGACAGTCTACCCTCTAAGCCAGGCAACATTCCCTCACTGCCCTCCTCCTTCCCCAGACCTATCCTTCAACAACATCGAGACCATCGAGGGGCTGGACACACTGGTGAACCTGGAGGATTTAAGCCTGTTCAATAACCGAATCTCCAAGATTAACTCTTTGGACGCCCTTGTCAAGCTGCAGGTGTTGTCACTGGGCAACAACCAGATTGGCAACATGATGAACGTGAGTGGCTGCCACACCCACCTGAACACGGGCCAGCCAGGGCTGGGATAGAGGGGGCCACAGTTATGAGCAAGAAAGGGGTCTGCAGCAAGTGGCAGCACAGGCCAAGTGTTCCAGAGCTTTCTCCTTTCCTGGAGAAGCCAGAAATCCAAATCATTCTACAAGGGATTTGATGTTTAAGTCCCATGTTTAACCCCATGCAGTTATCTGCGGGTAGCAGTTTAGGAGCTCTGCAGCAGTGGAGTCACTGTCTTTTCCTGAGTCTCAGGCACATGTAACAAACATTTTATTTATTTATTTATTGAGACAGAGTCTCACTATGCTGCCCTCTGTAGAGTTTCATGGTGTCACAGCTCACAGCAACCTCTAACTCTTGGGCTTAAGTGATTCTCTTGCCTCAGACCCCCAAGTAGCTAGGACTACAGGTGCCCACCGCCACACCTGGCTATTATTTTTTTTGTCCGGGGCTGGGTTCAAATCCGCCACCCTCAATATATGGGGCTAGCGCCCTACTCACTGAGCCACAGGCGCCGCCCCAACAAACATTTTTGCTGTTGGCTGTGGGGCATATGTCCTGTGCTCAGTGGGTACAGAGACAAACAAGGTGTTGGCCCGTCAGGGATGTGACCAGCCTATAAGGTGTCCCAAGGAGCAAAGCCTGTGGGCATGGAAGGGTACCCGAGGGTGCCTGGGTGTGTGTGAATGACAGTGGACCCTGGTCTCTCAGGAGAAAGCAAGCTGAACCCCACACACCCCCACAGCGAGCTCACAGCAGTGGGCTGAGGCTGAGACCCTGGCGCTGAGGTTGTGGTAGCAGCCATAAGAGTCCTCTTCAGAGGTGACCTAGCCTTGACCTTACCAAATGGCTCCTGGCCTGCTTCGCCAGCTCACCAATCCTAGGGGCTGTCCAGAATCCTTTAAAAATTCCTTCCTTTTTAGGTCAGTCACATGGCCTGGGTTCATGCCTGGGTAGCTTAGATGGCTGGCCTGGGTGGGTCATCACCGAGTTGTGACTTGTGTGTAAGTCTCAGAAGTTTGCCCTGCACTGAGACAGGAAGATGTAAACCCAACTGAGGCTGTACTTTCTTTTTTTTTTTTTTTTTTGAGACAGAGCCTCAAACTGTCACCCTGGATAGAGTGCTGTGACATCACAGCTCACTGCAACCTCCAATTCCTGGACTCAAGCGAGTCTCTTGCCTCTGCCTCCCAAGTAGCTGGGACTACAGGCGCCTGCCACAACGCCCAGCCATTTTTTGGTTGCAGCTGTCATTGTTTGGCAGGCCCGGGCTGGATTCAAACCCGCCAGCCCAGGTGTACGTGGCTGGCGCCTTAGCCTGTTGAGCCACAGGCGCCGAGCCTGAGGCTGTACTTTCTATACCTCAAGTTTCCTTGTCTATAATATGAGGATAGTGGCCATTACCCACCTGCTCAGGCTCTTGAAGGAATCACATGAAGTTATGGACTTAAACCACCTGGCTCAGTGTCAGGTGAGTATGTTCTTTTTTTGTTTTGTTTTGTTTTAGACAGAGTCTTGTTTTGTTGACCTGCGTAGAGTGCGGTGGTGTCATAACTTACAGCCACCTTAAACTCCTGAGCTTAAGCAATTCTCTTGCCTCAGCCTCCCAAGTAGCTGAGACTACAGGCGCCTGCCACAACACCCAGCTATTTTTAGAAATGAGGTGTCACTTTTGCTCGGATTGGTCTTGAACCATGAGCTCAGGCATTCCTCTGTCTTGGCCTCCCAGAGTGCTAGGATTACAGGCGTGAGCCACCATGCCTGGCCTAGAGTATATTCTTAACAAATAGAGGACTGTTATAGCCAAGGTCTCTCCTACGAGAGTGGTGGGACAAGGAGTGACTTGATTCAGACTCACTAAGAGACGATTGGAATGTTGCCATTAGCAGAAGGAAAAGGAAAAGGCTTCCCAGAGAAAGGATAGTTTGAGCAGGGGCCTGGAGGGGCTCTGGGAACACCCCACTGCTGGGCAATGTTGAGGAGCCTCCAGTCCCTGAAAGAAGTCAAGCGTGTGTGATGCAGGGGCTGCCCAGGGTATGGCTGTGGCTTTGCAGCCGACAGTTGGAAAGGCCCAAGAAGTGGTAGAAGCAGAGGAGTCTCTGTGCTAACATGTACTCTGGGACAGGTCTACATTTAGGGAGGAATCCGCCACCAGGAGGATGCATCCAAGGGAGACTATGTGAAGGGGTTAACCCAGGACAGTACCACCAGAAAGGATGTTGTGCCTGCAGGTAATAGAAAAGATTGCCCCAAACTAGCTGGAAGCAGAGCTGAGGCAGGGACTTGGGTGCAGCTGGTTTATTTGGTATGTGGCATCAGGAAGTCAGAGTAGGCGAGAGGGAAAAGCAACATGCAGGGTGTCACCAAGGCTGATGCTGCCAGCAATGTGCCTGACTCCCCCGGGTGTCCCTGAGGCTGCTGCTGCTGGGGATGCACCCCTGGGCCTCAGAAAGTCCAGAGTGCCTCCTAGAGGCGACCACCTCAGGACTGAAACCTGACACCTTGGTCCTCTAACAACTGAGGGACACCCCAGGGGGATTCACTCCCTCCCCCACCTGGCTTCTGTGGCCTTAGAGACCTCTCTGAGGCAGACAGAAAGTAATGAGGTAGGACACTGGCAGCATGAGTCTGTCACAGCTATGGCTGAAGTCCAAAGTTAGCGGTGCACCTGCTGCAAACAAGGGCATTTAGTAACATGATTATTGGCACTGGGGGGCAGATGATGGTTGTTGGTACAACTTCAAGGACACAAGTTTCTTCTGCTTCTGGGCTCTGCTGCCCTTAGCATTTCCCCATAGCTCATTTTCTTTTTTTTTTTTTTTGAGACAGAGCCTCAAGCTGTCACCCTGGATAGAGTGCCGTGGCATCACAGCTCACAGCAACCTCCAATTCCTGGGCTCAAGCGAGTCTCTTGCCTCCACCTCCCAAGTAGCTGGGACTACA
>CAUYRH010112820.1:0-12564 GCA_963574655.1 Perodicticus potto | reverse complement strand
GTTAGTATGTCCCTCCCCAAATGGGGAGCAGGACTTTCAGGGATGATTAGGGAGGCATGAGAGAACAGCAAGTCATCCCAATTGCAGCTTAGAGGCTGGGAGAAAAATTTGGTAACCGGCTGTCCAGACACCCCCTGTATATTTATGGATTTGGGAGATAAAAGACCAGGATTAGAGAGAAGTACAGAAAAAGTTGCTCCAGTGTCAAAAAGAAATTTTCTCTCCTGGCGCTCCACTATAAGGCAAACCTGGGGCTCTTGAGGGGTGATGACACAAGCTGGAGCCATGAGAATTTGCCTCGGGCAGTCTCAGTCCAGTTTGGGCTCCAATGGGTTCCCTGTCCCAGGAGGCCTTTGCCTCCGGGGACAGGCCACCCTCCAGTGGTCACCCTTGCATTCTGGACAGGGGCCAGGTGGTTTGCCCAGCCAGTGGTATTGCTGGGGGCAGTCTTCCCTAGATAAAATTTACAGTGGATTAAGGTCTGTCCCTAATGACCCTACTTAACTTCATTACCTCTTGAAAGGCCCTACCTCCAAATATAGTCACATTCTGAAGTACAGGGGGGGTTAGGACTTTAACGTTGTCCTAACTATGGATTTGGCCAGAGGGGCATAATTCAGCCCTTAACAGTGGCTTATGGTTAATTCATTTTGCTGGCCATTATGGACAAGATGTTTGTGCACCTCCAAACTTAATATGCTGATATCTTAACATCATTGTGAAGCTATTGGGAGGTAGAGCCTTTAGGATGTTATTAGATCACAAGAGTGGAGCCCTCATGATTGGGATTTGTACCCTCAGAAGAAGAGAGGGGAGAGGGCTTAATACCTCGCTCTCTCTCTTCTCCACTGTATGAAGGTACGGTAAGATGTCAGTAAACTAGGAAAAGGGCCTCAGCAAGAACTGGACAGTGCTGGAGTCCTCATCTCAGAATTCCAGCCTTCAGGATAGTGAGAAATAAATGTAGGTTGTTTAAGCCACCAGTCTTTGGTAATGTTTTATAAAAGCCTGAGTTCAGACACTTGCACAACTCTTGACTTTAGACAAAAAATGCAAAAACAATTAGTAGGAACATGAGAGATAACATTTATTCAACAACTGGGTTAGGCTTTGAACTTTTTACCCAATTTTTTTTTTCTTGAGACAGAGTCTCCTTCTCTGTTACGGTGGAGTGCCATTGAGTCATAGCTCACAGCATACTCAAACTATTGGGTTCAAGACATCCTCTTGCCTTAGCCTCCTGAGGAGCTGGGACTATAGGAGCCTGTCATCATGCCCAGCCAGTTTTTATATTTTGAGTAGAGACAGGGTCTCCCTTTTGCTCAGGCTAGAATCAAACTCCTCAGCTTAAGCAATCCACCTGCCTGGGCCTCCCAGAGTGCTAGGTATTATAGGCACAAGCCACCATGGAGAAATGGAGAATAGAGTTTTGATGCCCAGACCCCAGTTTCTTAGAATTACCATAATTAGCTATTTACCTAATTCTTTGTACAGATATTTACTATTAAATTAAGTTGACATTTTATGACAATTAATGTTCGTTTTCTTTTCTTTTGAGATTCTCTTCTACATGGGAGGGAATTAAAGAGCCTCTAGAGGATCTAAAAAAAGAAAGGATTGAAAATGACTATTTGATAACATTGAATTGTAGTTTGAATAAGATTGCAAGTTTTTTCTTCAGTTTTGAAAATAAGGCTGTATATCAGACGTATCCTTGTAGGATCATATATCTAAAAAATTCCAGAGCACGCACCAATGCATGATATTTGTGACACTTTTATAAAGGAAACAGTATCTATCTTTTGTGAAATTGCAGTGTGTTCACTAACGCAATTCTGCTCATCTTCAACAATTGCCAAAACCTTCTCTAGTTGTTCAAGCTTTCGTCCATGACTGAACTACATCAAGTCCAGGGTAAAATCTGGCAACTATTCCATAATACATAGCAATTTAGCATGCTTATTCCAATCATGAAGTGAAAGTGATATAAATAGAAACATATATATTATGCCATGTGAAATTTTACCTTGTACAAATGGTAATTTACAGCTGAAATCGAAATATTGTTCAATTCAGACTCCACACCACTGAAACAGAGAGCAAGCTATGGATTCAGTCAGAGCAATCAGGCAAACCAAAGTATAAAGATTGAACACTGCAAAAATTATTTTATACCTTTTGAAAAAGACTTCCTATGTCTCTTTGTAAGCTAAGTGGGGCAGAATTTTGTGTCAACAGCTGTTATTCCACAGAAATAGCATTTGTACTCCTGATTAAGAAGACAAAATGCCATTCATAAGTTAAATAGTTTCCTACAGCTTTTCGGGGGGTTGGAGGAAGAGTCTATTTTTTAATCCACCAAAACACAAATTTAATGTGATTTTTACACTGGGGATGGGTGGTGAGGGGTAGAACCTAGTAGTTTTGGGATCAGTCTAACTTTAATCACGATAGACTATTTTGAGACTCATTGAACATGTGTCTGTGCTTGGATCAGTTTTGTTTTCTATTTTGTCTGGAGAAATTCTTAGATGTTTCAATGTTCAAAGTCAAGAAGATATGAAAAGATGAAAGCTCGAGAAAATTGTAGAACAAAGAAGAAATAGAGTTTCCTGGAACCAAAAGTATGTAGACGAGAACACATCCTTCAGGATGATAGAAGGAAAGATCCCACCTCCTACCTCTGCCAACTGCCATTTCTATGTATCTCCATCAGTAAAGGAGGACGTTTTGGAGTTTCAACAGGAAGACACTGACCACCCAGAGACAGATGCACTCAAATGCATCCTGGAGATGTTAAATGCCCCCTGAAGTGTGATCCTCCTGCCCCGCCCCTTTGTTCAAGCTAGTACAGAGCATAAAGGCCCAGGAGGAGAACAACTGAATTATCAGAACTCAATACTCAAAGCTGTAGATTAAGATATTATGTTGGTCATATCACAAAATTTAGTTACTTAGTGGGTGAGTGGGTGACATAATTGCAAACCTAGCTCTTTACATCAAAAGAATCAAAAAAAATTCTTTTACTGTATTTAAAACTTTGTTTAGGGCAAATATTTAGTGGTAATTAAACTGATAATTTTGATATACGAAGATAGCAAAATCTGGGGATTTCACCTAATTATCTGATAAACCCTACAAATGAGTCATCATGTATTTGGATGATTAAATGTATGAATGGTAGGTGTTCAATAAATAGTTTTGAATTGACTAGATGAACAACCGAGGACAGAATTTAATTTTCCTTCCATAGCAGTTTCTTACTCTTTAAGCCTCACATTTATAACATCATATTTAATTAAAGCAGTTTTTTCATTTGTCTCCTGAAAGGTAATCTCATATTTATTAAGCATAGGTGCTGGTATTTAATAGAACTAAATTTAAAAGATGGTGTAAGAACATGGATTTTATAGTCAGAGTGACTGATTTAAAACTCAGCTCTACTACTCTCTAGTTCAATGATCATTTAGTGCCTTGGGTCTTCCACAGGTTTATAATAGCAAGCAAGAATAGCATTTGCCTCAAAAACATGGAAGCATTAAAGGCTTCTGTAAAAGCAGAACTCTTCTCTACCTATACGTAGCATCCTCTCTTTGAGTAGATGATTTCTCGACTGCGTGCATCTGGCAGAACTTAAGGGCTTGAACTATAAAAGAGAGACAGATGAACAAACACCATTTTCATTTACATATTATAAGCACAAATTAATCTTACACACTGCCGGGATCCACCTAATGATTAGTCCCCAGGCTGATCTATCATCAGCACTTTGTAGCTACTTTGCTCCTTACCCTGGAGTACAGCTGAAGACACTTCTTTCTTTAACAAACTAGACATTAATTAAGCTAAGCAGGGACTAGAGTGTATAATTGCTATTGTAAAATAAAGAGAATGTTACAAATAGCAGTGAGCTTACTAATAAGGAGAGAAAAAAATGCAATTCCTCTTCCCGAAACGTAAAATAGAAAAACATCTCTTTTTGAAGAAAGGTACTTAAACTTATGGTAGAATAAAGTTATCAAAGCTCTATTCTCCATTTCCATAAATTTGATGCTTAGAACAGAGAACACTTTATTACAAACCTTGATCACCGCAGAAGTTGGTCAGGATTACAGTCAGATGCACGCAAACGAATATCTTGATTTCTTTCCAAATTGCACAGCCCTTCCATGGTGTTTTTTTTTTTTTTTTCACCTCCTGAGTGTTCCATTAGCACTACCCCTTTTCCTGATGCTTTTTATTTTTTTCTCAAAATTGGTTTATTTGCCTATGCTCACATAGTGAATATTAACCTTGATTTCTTCCTTAATTTTCATACGCAATAAGTCTCCGATCATCTCACTTTGACACTTTAATAGCTCTAAATGAGCAATTTCTGTACATTCCCATGTAGCATAAGACTATAGTTAAAAGCTGAGCTTTTAAAATTAAATGACCCATGTATAAACTTCAATTCTACCATGTGATGACAAATCAGTTTCTCATTTATAAAATGAGGATGAAAATATTACATATTTCAAAAGTTATTATCACTATCCATGCTCCCCTGCATGCCCACTGTGGAAGCCTCAGTGATGTCTGTAACTGTTACCGGCAGTATTCACATTTCTGTTGCCACCCCCATAATCACGGCTCTACTGCCTCTTTTCTGGATCACAGCAATAGTCTTTCCACATCTCTCCCTCTCATTACAAATTATTCTGCACAATATCGTCAGATTAACCTTCTGATTCCATACGCCTATTGGATTTCTCTCTGCCCCCAAATTGTTGCCCCTGACACAACACATCCTGCACTGTGCCTTCGCCTCTCCAGCCTGTTTGAATTCATCTCCTATACACCGACCTACTGTCCTAATTGCGGTGTGAACCATTTTCTGAACATAGTAGACATCTCCCTACTTTTGAATAGGATGTCTTCTTTTGTGCCATTTAATCATTGGCAATTGATATTTGCTAATTCTTTGAAGGCAATATCAAACAGCACATCTTTCAGTAAATCTTCTTTCGGTACCAAGTCAGAAGTGATCCTTTTTTTATTGCTTTGATTCAATTGCTCTTCCATAACATGTTATATTTCTGTTGTTGATCTCTCTCCATGGTGTACGGTGCAATGTACTTATAGTTGTGTTGGTCTCTGTCTTCTCTCCATGACTCCACTGTAAACTTCCACAGGGTAGATTCTATGTTCTAAACACTTTGGTTACTTACATCAGTGTTTCCGAGAATGGTGCCAGTGGTGACATAAAAATGGGTTTAGGTGGTGAAATTGAGGCCTTAAATAACATTGAAATGCAAAGTAAGAAACTTATTACTTTTTAAAATGTCTTTCTGATTACATCATGAAAAAAACTCGCAGTTGGGTACTGTCCCTAATACCTCTCTCTAACTATTAAATCTTTTTAATAAAATTTTAGAAGCTAAAGCCTTTGACCTTCAGAAATCAGTATTCTCTAACCAGCACTTTACTTGTTTTATTTTCATTATATATTTTTTCCAGTTAAGAGATTATCTTGGCTAGATAGCAGTCCAGGTGATGTGTAGATCTGGAAAAAGCAACTGCAGGTAATCTGGACATGGCCAAAGGTGGTTGTATATCCCTGTCGAGTGTGCTGCTAATGGAACACACTGAGCAGGTATTAGCTGATAGAATCAGGTGTACCTGCCCAAATACACTTGTCCCGCCCAGGCAAGATCAGGTTCAAGACCTGCCTCATGTCCCTCCCAGGAAATAGGAATGCTGCCGATTGCTGTGCTCCCCAACCCTTTAAGTCCCCATCCCCCATAACCCACGTGTGGAATTCCTTTCTTGATTTCACCCCACCTGCATCCAGGTAGAGATAAAGACCACATGATTTCTACAGAACGGGGATTCTGTTTTCCTTTGTTTTCCCCCTTGGAATAATCTTTCTTCCTCGGCTCCAGAACCTTTCACAGGGTGCCGTGACTCGAATGGGGAGAAGCCCCTGTGCAGAGCTGAAAATAAATCACATCGATCCAAACCAAACGGACCCTTATTCCTGCCAGACGAAGAGGAATGGGCACTCCCTGACCTTGCCTGACAGTCATCCACCTCGTACTGAGGTGAGCCCTTATCTAAAAGCTTTCCTGCACCACTTAGCTCTTCCCATTGCTACTCTACCTCCTCCTCTCCCCAACCTCTTTCTGAGCTTTTACCCTCCTGACTGGTCGTCACACGCTGAGGCAAAGTCCTCTCTTACCCCAGTCTTGCTCCGCTATTGTGGGCCCAAGTCCCTCCCGCTGGTTAAGGTCACACACAGAGCCCAAGCCCTCTTTTGACCAGTCATACATGGAGAGTCCAGGTAATCTCCCAACACCAGCCTCGCCAGCCCTTCCGAGGGGCTGGATTGTTTTCGGTCATTCAGTTTCAGTGAACCAGGTCACTCATGTAGAATCTTCCCAGAGGTCTAGATTTGGCTGACAGTCATGTGCAGAGGCTGAGTGCTCTCTGGTTGCAGTCTCGGTCCATTTGTTTCCCCTTTTTTTCCCCTTCAAAAGTTCCCTTTATCTTCGGCTAACAGCCACAGGCAGAGGCTGAGTCTGCTCTGGCTGTACTTTTGATTATTTTCATTCCTCCTTTCCCCCCTCGAAAATTCTCTTTATATCTTACCTTTAATCTCATTTCTTTTCTACCTCCAGTTTTTGCTATGGGGACCACTAAGTCATGAATTCCCCTTTCTTTACCTCTAAGCTATCTTCTAACTCACCTGAAACCTCAGTTTCTGTACTCTGACCCCAAACCTAAACATCTCATTTTTTTCTGGAAGACTGTTTGGCCTACATACAAACTTGATGGTGACTTATGTTGGCCTGAACTTAGCACCTTTGATTTCTCAATTCTCTCTAATCTTGATAATCACTGTAAAAAACTGGGCAAATAGTCAGAGAGTCCCTACATCCAGGCATTTCTCTTACTCTAAATATTCCTTCTCTACTTTCATCTTCGAACCCTCTCAGATTCTCCCGGCCTGTGTAACACCAGCTTCTCCAGACCCATCAGAATTTCCTTTGTATATTCCCACCCTGGCAAACAGCTCTTCCCTTCTGCCCTTCCACAGCCCCTCCTGTTCCTCCCCAACCCTCCTCCCACAATCCCTCCATTTTCTCAGCCAGAACACCTGAAAAATTCCTCTGTGTTATAGACGGGATTCCTCTGCTCCATCTTTAACAGCGGTTGTCAGCCTGTGGGTTGCCACCCCTTGGGGGCTCGAATGACCCTGGCACAGGGTTTGATTCATACGATTCATATGATTCATAACAGTAGCGAAATTACAGTTATGAAGTAGCAACGAAAATAATTTTTATGGTTGGGGGTCACCACAACATGAGGAACTGTATTAAAGGGCTGCGGCATTAGGAGGATTGAGAACCACTTATCTATAACCTCCCAGCATTCACCCATTCTCATTACCCTCCAACCCCCACATCCATATCTTTCCCTAAACAATACCCTATACTCCCCTCTCTCCACCACGCATGGTAGAAAGATGGCAGGATTCCCCCAGGGCCCTCAGACCCCTAATAGGATCTCATTGGTCTCACCTTCGATGTGCAGCACCACCGTTCAGAGCTCCAGTTTTGAGCTTCCCCATTATGTAAAACTGGGCTACTTCTGGAAACTCCCAGGAACATTCCAAGAAAACCCAAATCTTCCTCAGGATCATGCTTTAAGTGCAGCAGGCCAGGCTAGTTGGCAAAGCAGTCAGTCTATGAAGGTCTTCACTGGAAGTCTGACTGCCTAGTTTTTTCTAAAGATCCAGTTTTGCAGTCGCTGCCAAGACCTACCACCTGACCTGAGCCTAGCTGCAAATCTTCCGGCAGATCCTACTTTTATTAAGTCCAGCAAACCAGGCTAATTGATAAAGCAGTCAGCTGAAAGTCTGACTGCCTAGGTTTTTTCTGAAGATCTAGTTTTGCAGTTGCTCTAAGACTTAACGCCTGACCTAAGACTAGCTGCAAAAGACTAATGACCCCCAGAAAGTCAGGACGCCCCCTGGACACAGTCCTGGAAAGCTAAACTCTCTTTATTTTTCCTAATGGAAGGTAAGCGAATTCCTTTTCTGATAAGCACAAAAGCAGCTTCTTCCATGCTGCCACCTTACAACAGTTCTCTAAAAACAGGCAGAAATCTCAGCAATGGGCATTGCAACGTTCCCCTACTAGGAGGAAATGTCCTCTCAGGATTACTAGCAGCCCTGACAACTCCTGGTTAGTGTATATAATAGAGCCACTAATACGTTATTATATTTTCTCATTCTCAGTTTTGGACCAGTAACCCTTCACCTCATCTCTCCATTCATTAACCAGTCACGGGAAAACAACTCATATCCTCGACCTACTGGATACCAACTACCTCAGGCTGAAAAAGCCAAAGACTCCCTGTAAACGCCACTCTTCTCCCTCTCCCCCTCCCCCGCCCATTCTTTTTATAGGCAACCCACACAGCTCCTCCCCCCACAAGAAGCAAAGAGACGCCATGCCCATCACCCTGCCTCTTTATAATAGACTAAAGACGCTGGTATGATAGAATGCAGTGCACCTGCCCAAATAGACCTGCCCTGCCCAGACAGGATCAGGTTCATAACCTGCCCAGGTAAGGGTCAGACTGCCCTACCTGGCCCTTTAAATCCCCTTCTGCCACAACCCACATGTGGAATTCCTTTCTTGATTTCACCCCACCTGCATCCAGGTGGAAATAAAAAAGACCCCAGTGTTTCTACAGAATAGGAATTCTGTTTTCTTTTGTTTTGCACCTTGGAATAATCTTTCTTTTTTGGGTCCAGAACCTTTCATTAGGTGATTCCTCCCATTCATATGCCTCAGAAGATAATTATTATATAAAAGGGGTGTCACTAACTAACTCTTATCTTTCATTGCCATCCAAAATGACTCAATAGTCCCCTCCATTTTTTTTTAACCAAGTGAACTTTCCAGACTGGTCTTCAAGTCACCATTTACAACCAGATTGCTTCTGTTTAGCCTCTTTCACACAAAAACTCATTACTTTAGTGTTCTGAGAGATGCTTATGAATCAGTGTGCCCATAATCTTCTTTAGACAATTTCCACAAATCTCAAGAAAGACTGAGTTAATTTTATTTTCCTTTGTTTGAAGTTGATTGCAACGAGGTTATTTTACACCAAACAGAAAATTGTAATTGCTATCAACTGAACAGTGTACCTCTAAAATGCATTCATTGAAGCTCGAATTCCTCATGTTATTAATATTTAGAAATGGAGCTTTCAGAAGGTAAATTATGGTTAGATGAGGTCCTAAAGGTGGAGCCTTCATGATGGGATTGGTGCCCTTATAAAAAAGAGACCAAAGAACTTGTTCTCTCTCTACCATATGAATTCACCAGATGAATATACATAGAGGAGATGGCTGTCTACAGGCCAGGAAGACAGGTCTTGCCAAAAATCTAATCACACTGACACACTGAGCTTGGCCTTCCAGATTCCAGACAGTGAGAAAATAAATTTCTGTTGTTTAAGCCACCTAGTCTATAGCATTTTGTTATGGAAGCTCAAGCTGACTAATACAGTTATAACTTGGCAAAAATGCATCAAAACGGGACCAGGTGACTTTCACAGAAGGGCCGGGAGCAGTGGATATTTCAAAGCTCCTTTGGAAAACACAGCACTGTTATAGCTTTTGTACCACCACTTCTGGCAGCTGTTTTCCCATCAGAAATGGTGCTGGCCACCTCTGAAAGCTTGAGTGGAGAGAGGAAGGTGACCAGTGGTCTGAGAACAGTAGGCTAAGAAAAATATTTTCCTCTTCCCAAAAGACGAGATTGTAGCCTCTGAAAAATATCTCCGCGCAAGCATGTAAAATTATGTTCAGTACTAGAATTAGTAGAACATTTCTGCATCTAAATAGAGTCAATGCTATGGAAGACTCAAATACAAGGGACCAGTGTAAATCCATCTTCTAACTCAAAACATAAATTCGTTTACCTAAGTGGACAGTACTACCTAGTAAAAGGTCATTTGAGCTTTAGTTTTAATGGTCTTCCTAAATGTTACTTATTCAAAAAGTTTCTTACATAAGATGAAAAACTGTCACCTAATAGCTTAGATTGTCCCTGTGTTTGTCTTCATCTGTGCTGTCACCAGAATGAGTCAGCCATTGTCACCATGAAAACACCAAGAGTCATACCTTCATCTCACAGCAAATTATGATCTCTACTGAAAGACAATGGTTAAGAAAGCACTGAGTCCTTTGTTGATATGTTTTTTTTTTCTTGGAAGTTCCACTATCTTCTATTGTGTCACTGAGCCCCCTACCATCCCATTACCCTTGTTTCTTTGTTAATTTTATTTTAGAACTACCCCTTTTACAAAACACATAGAAATCAACAACAGACATTTTATAATGTATGTTTTAAACATTGCTGTCAGTTCAGGAATTAAAAATATCTAGTCAAATGATTCTATTTAATCATTGATGTAAAATCTTCAAAAATCCTACTTTTAATAAGTTATTTGGAAGAAGGAGAGAAAACAGAGCACTTAATTTATGTATGCTAACAAAAAAATCACATTTTCTTCACATGGCTATTAGCACTGAAAAAAAGAGCCTTTGAAAAAATACTTATTTGACCCCAATATGATTCGATTTTTAACTAAATATAATATTGGATAATACATTCAGGAAAGTTTTTAAATTTGTAAGTTAATTTTAGACATTGCACAATATTTGTGTGTGTGTCATAGGTTTGACTTAATAATTATAATTAGGAATATCATTTCAAGCAAAAACAGAAACCTGTTTATTTGTGAAAAGTAAAAAAATAAAGGCAATGCTTGTTCAAGTTACAGACTAGATGAAGTGTTGAGATTTATCCATGTCTATAGCACTTTGCAGTCTCTACTCTGTATTGCTTTCCCCCACTAAGAATTTGGTTGAAACTTTTTCCCCTAATGCATGCAGATTATAGAATATGATAAAAGAAACTGAAATAAGAGAGCCAAATTTAATTGTGCGTAAGTTTTCTTATTTATAAGAAGAATGGGTACCCACAGAAAAACAAACTAAGTCATCACCAAAACTAATTAAACCCAGGCTCCAAATGCCAATCAGTAGAAAAGAATGTTGGTATTCAACAAATTATGAACATTTCTAATACAAAAAAAAGTTGAGTCTTTTTTCTCCTACATTAAATTATTTTTATTATTTAAACATGTACAATTGCAAAACAAAATACAATTTTCTGCACTTATATTTCTAACAGAATTATATAATCAGAATAAATTATAGTTTTAATAACAAAAGTACAAAACCAATAAAAGTGACATCTTACTAGGAAGGCAAAAAACCATTACTGAACTAAATTGCTTTCTTTTTTTTTATTAAATCATAGCTGTGTACATTAATGCAATCACAAGGTACAATGTGCTGGTTTTATATACCATTTGAAATATTTTCATCAAACTGTTTAACATAGCCTTCACTGCATTTTCTTAGTTATTGTGTTCAGACTTTTATACTCTACACTTAGTAAATTTAACATGTACTCTTGTAAAATGCACTGTAGGTGTGGTCTCACCAATTATCTTCCCTCCATCCATCCTCCCCCCCCTCCCCTCTCCTCCCTCTACTCTTTCCCTTTCTTCTTGGGCTATATATAGTTGGGTTATAGCTTTCAGCTATAAATAGGGCTGAATACATAGGATACTTTTTCTTCCATTCTTGAGATACTTTGCTAAGAAGAATATGTTCCACCTCCATCCATGTGAACATGAGAGAGGTAAAGTCTCTATCTTTTTTTAAGGCTGCATAATATTCCATGGTGTACATATGCCACAATTTATTGAGCCATTCATGGGTCAATGGGCATTTGGGCTTCTTCCATAACGTAGCAATTATGAATTGGGCTGCAATAAACATTCTAGTGCAAATTTCTTCGTTATAAAGGGATTTTTGATCTTCTGGATATATATCTAGTAGAAGAATTGAAAGATCAAATGGCAGGTCTATTTTTAGATCCCTAAGTAATCTCCAAACATCTTTCCAAAAGGAACATATTAGTTTGCATTCCCATCAGCAATGTAGAAGTGTCCCCTTTCCTTCAAATACACACCAACATCTCTGATTTGGGGATTGTGTGATGTGGGCTAATCTTACTGGAGTTAGATGATATCTCAAAGTGGTTTTGATTTGCATTTCTCTGATAATTAAGGATGGTGAGCATGTTTTCATGTGTCTGTAGGCCGTGCACCTGTCTTCTTCAGAGAAGTTTCTCTTCAAGTCCTTTGCCCACCCTGAGATGGGATCACTTGTTCTTTTCTTGCTAATACGTTTGAGTTTTCTTTGGATTCTGGTTATTAAACTTTTGTAGGAGACATAACCTGAAAATATCTTCTCCCATTCTGAAGGCTGTCTGCTTGCTTTACGTACTGTGTTCTTGGCTGTGCAGAAGCTTTTTAGTTTGATCAGATCTCAGTAATATATTTTTGGTGTTGCTTGAATTGCCCAGGGGTTCTTCCTCATAAAATATTCTCCCACGCTGATTTCTTCAAGTTTTTTCCCTGAAATTTCTT
>CAUYRH010112815.1:0-30593 GCA_963574655.1 Perodicticus potto | reverse complement strand
TCTTTACAGCCTTTGGTTAACCTGGATGGAAGTGGAACACATTATTCTTAGTAAAGCATCACAAGAATGGAGAAGCATGAATCCTATGTACTCAATTTTGATATGAGGACAATTAATGACAATTAATGACATGGTGGGGGTAGGGGAAGCGGAGAGCAGAGAGAGAAAGAAGGAGGGAGGGGTGGGGAAAGGAAGAGCAGAGAGAGGGAAGGAGTGAGGGGGGTGGGGTCTTGGTGTGTGCCACACCTTTTGGGGGCAAGACACCATTGTAAGAGGGTCTTTACCTAACAAATGCAGTCAGTGAAACCTGGTTTCTTGTTCCCTCAACGAATCCCCAACAATAAATTTTAAAAAAAAGAACTAGTGAGTTTCTGTTGTAATGAGGCTGAAAGAGGGCTTTATGGAAAGGCTAAGGGAGTAGTTTGTTGTGCATAGAACAAGGGCTTCACTGGGCTCAGTGGCAGAACCCCACAGACAGGAGGCGAGGTGTCCTGGGTGGGTGCAGGGCAGATCTGGAGGGCAGGTTTCAAAGAGGGGGAGGCAGTTTTTAATGGTAGGGATAAAGGAGGCTGAAAATTGGAGATAGGCTGGAGATTCCTGCTGATTGTAGGGGGGAAAAGCATATACTACTTCAGTTCACTGAGTTAACTAGTCCCCAGCTTCTAGGTGAAGTGTTGATCCATCATCAGCATCAACAGCTACAACTACAGCTCCTCTAAGTGACATCCAAGACAAGGGCCGGCAGCACAAGGCTCCTGGAGTTTGTCTCTCAGAGCAGGTCCTACTGTGAAGTTCAGGTCTCAGGAAAACAGTGTACTAAAGTCCTGCATTTCACCTTTAAACATCTTAATTCATCTCAAATGGTAATTTGCCTTATGTGTTGGCACAGAAGAAAGATCCCTAGGCTAAGAGTTAGAAGACCTGGGTCCTCATCCTAGGTCCACCTCTGACAGGCTATATGACCTTACTAAGCCATTAACCTCCCTGACACCATCTTTGAAGTGAGGGGGCTGAACCAGATGTTCCCTCAAGTCCCTTCCAGCACCAACATTCTAAGAGCCTGAAAACACAAAGTGCTAAATCAGGTCTAGAGATCATGCCATTAAGTTCCTGGGAGTTTAGTTGGGGTTTTTTGTTTTTTTTAAAGGAAAGAATCTTAGTCCCTATCTGAGTCCTTCCAGAAATTTCCTATCCATTGATAGAATTCCCTATGAGAAATTATTTTGAAACAGTGGATAGTCCATAAATCAAAATTCTGGGGATGAATCTGCAATGAGGGCTGAAAATTTTCTGAGTGATGTTTCCCAACTGTATAAGCAATCTCCATCCAGTTGGATTTGGAGCATATTCCTTTCTGAAGCATCCTGTTTGCATTCTCAACGCAGGGTTTGGTAGGGAAAAGAGCTTAGGTCAGATACTTTGCCACTTACTCATAAAGTTGTTAGGGAAGATGCGCTGACAGCGACTCATGAATCATGTCTAGGTCATGTCATGGCTAAGGTTTTGAACCCTCTCCCAGTATTGCCACACACACATCCACATCTACCTCACTGGCAGCTTCTGAAGCAGATTGCGAAAGAACTTCAGCCACATTCATGCAGTGAAAGTGGGACTTTCTCCTGACCTCCAGTATCCCTGAGGAATATTCTCCCTCCGCTGCTTACTTCTCTGCTGGGAACCCCTGAAGTCAGTCAGTCCCATCTTAAACTTTGTAAACTCAGTATAAAATGTCTCAACCCACATTCCCAAACTTTACATGAAAGACAGGATGAAAAACAGACAGCAAAACGTCCTTTAATTTCCAAATGTGGGGATTTTGATTGCCCTGGCCAGGCAATTGGAGACTGTGAGTGTTCTTAACTTTTTCACAAGAGTATTACCAGTAAAAGTAAGAACACCCTTTACAGTGGTGCAATGTATATTTTAAATATTTTAAAGGGTTTTGTTTCCAATTATTTAGCAAACATATATTGAGCACTGTGGTAGGTGCTGAGAGGGAACCCGGCATCTAAGCCATGAACTAACTACAACGCAATTAAATAAATTCTGTAACTATGGTACATTAAAAAAGGATATAATTAGAGAGTAAATGGTGGGATCACACTTATGGTGCATCTTAAAAGGGACAAGTGAAACCTATCAAATGCAGAACACAAATGTTTTCAACATAACAAACGAGAAAATCTCATGAAGGATATGTCGAACAGTTAGAGGAAAATATTTCAGATTGTATATGAAGCCCACACACTGTACCCCATGATTGCACTAATGTACACAGCTATGATTTAGTAAATAAAATAAATCAATCAATAAAAAAGGATATAATTAATTCTGCCACAGGGTTGGTACCTTGAGGAAGGTGAGTCTTAGATGATGAGTAAGAGTGTGAAGATGAGTAAGAGAAAGACACATGATGAATGAGATTTGAAGGGCATTCAAGGCTGAAGGGATGAGGAAAAAAAAAGACACAAATATGACAAGTATTTGGAAACCTGCTAGTAGTCTACTATGACTAATGCATGAAGTTCAAAGCTAGAGGACAGAGGGACAGAAGTGTGGAGGGGCAGTTTTGGTCCTCCTTCTAAAAACCTTGAACAACATACTAAGGACCAAAGATGACTATGATCATGCAATTTAGGAAGATAATTCTGGCATCAGTGAAGAGAATGGATCAAGAGAGAGAGAAGGAAGGCAGAGAGGGGATGAGGTCTATGATAACAGCTCAGGAGAGAGATGATGTGTCAAAACAGATCAAAGTTTACATTTCCCTGTGCATAGATACCATGTCTGGTTCACCTTTACATCCTAGCACAGAGCAGAATTCCTGACAAGCACAGGTGCGCAACAATCACCACTCACAGAATGGTCACGAATGTATAAATGAGAACATCAGGTAGGAGAGTAATAGGAGGGAAGCAGAGAAATACAAAAACTTCCCTGAAATAGATTTCAGATGAATGGTGAATGAAAATCTTTTTAACAAAATGATATCGGAAAAAATACTTACCATATTTGGGGAAAAAAAGAACCTCAATGCATACATAAAATTTAATATAGTGGATCATATAACGAATTGTAAAAGCTAAAACTATAGAGCTTTGGGGAAACGACATAGGAGAAAATCTTTGCAATCTTTGGGTAGAAAACGGTTTTCTGGTGAACTCAGAAAGCAGGAACACAAAAGACAAAAGCTGATAAATTTGTTGAGCCAAAATTTAAGACTTATGCTCATCAAAAACCAGAAGAAAATGAAAAATAAGACACAGACTGAAAGAAAATACTCACACTATCTGGCAAAGGACATATTAAGAACATATTTTTTGGCAGCACCTGTGGCACAAAGGAGTAGGGCGCTGGCCCCATATGCTGAAGGTGGAAGTTTCAAACCCAGCCCCGGCCAAAGAAAAAAAAAACTGCAAAAAAAAAAAAAAGAACATATTTTTCAATGATTTATGAGTCAATAATAAAAAGATAAACAACCCATTTTTCTTTAAATGGCAAAAGACTTGCATGTTGTACTTGACAAATGATGATATACCAATGACCAGTAAGTACATGAAAATATGCTCAAGATCATCAAAAAAATAAAATCAAAACCACAATAAGATACCAGTACACACACTGGAATAACTAAAATTAAAAAGAAATGCAGTACCAAAATTGGTGAGGATGTGTAACAAGTGGAACTTCAAACATTGCTGCCAGAAGCGTCAAGTCGTATATTCATTTTGAAACTACATGTAGTAGTTTCTGATAAAGTTAAATACATAACTCCGGTGGGAGAGGAAGGAGGGATTGGCTCAAAAGAGAAAAGAAATGGATCATCTGGAAATCTTCTATATCTTGGGTTGCACGGGGATATATCATTGTCAAAATCCATCAAATTATATACTTAAAATGTGTGCATTTTACCACGTATAAATTAAACCTCAGTTTAAAAAGGGAAGACTATTTATAAAACCAGGAAAAATATTAGATACCTAGAAATTATTCTAATGAAAAATTATTAGAGAAAAACTATTCTTTTTGCAAGCCTTTCACAGAAAGAAATGTAAATCATCAAGATAAATTGAATAAGCTAAATACATGGAAGAAGATTCTGCAGATGTGTGGAAATATGAAGGCCAAGGATAGCAAAGACTCTTGACAAACACAGAGGGAATTTTTTTTTTCCCAAATGTCAGATGTATTATAAGACCACAAAAACTAAGAGAGTGGTGTTTGTGCAAGGATAAACAAACAGACCAATGGCCAGAATCCATACATAGAGGATTTGTGACTTTGTGATTGTGACAAAGATGGCGGTGCAGAGTAGCAGGAAAAGCATGATATTTATAATGAGTGACACTGAGTTGATTGGCTATCCATATGGGGAAAAAAAATAAACTTAACTCTTATCTTACACCATATATACAAAAATCACTTCCAAGAAGAATGTAGCTCCAAATGTGAAAGGCAAAAAATATTCTTGACTTTATTGATGTAAGAATATTTCCATGACTTTGAAGAAGAATGTATTTCTTAAACAGGAGGGAAAAATACATCGAGGATTATTAAGATAAATGCACTAAAATAAAAAACTGTATTCACCAAAAGACACAATTTAAAGAATAAAGGCTCCTCACAAAGTACGCATTAGCAATTTATGTAACTGACAAAGGTTTTTATATATATTAAAAGGACTATAAATCGGGGGGAGGGTCTCAGTGTGTGACACATCTTTTGGGGGCAAGACACAAGTATAAGAGGGACTTTAACTAAGAAATGTAATCAGTATAACCTGGTTTCTTGTACCTTCAGTGAATCCCCAACAATAAAAAATAAAATAAAATAAAATAAAAATAAAATTTCAAATTGTCTCCACAAAAAAAAAAAACTATAAATCAATAAGAAAAAGACAGAGCCTAGAAAAGTGTAAAAGAGATTTGAACAGGCATTTTATAAAGTGCTGTGTGTCCCCCTGTTATTCATATATCCACAAATTAAAACCTAAGGCACAATATAAAGAGATGGGTCCTCCAGAAGGTGAAAAAGTCATAAGAACACTGCCCTCTTGGATGAGATTAGTACCCTTATAAAAGGGCTCCAGGCAACTAGCTTAGCTAGACTCTTAGCCCCTTCTCTCTCTTCCTTCACGTGAGGACACAGCAATAAGACAGCACCTCGGAAGCAGAACGCGAGCCTTCACCAGACACCAAATCTGCTGGTGCCTTGATCTTGTACTTGCCAGCCTGCAGAACTGTGAGAATTAAATTTCTACAATTTATAAATTACTCAGCCTAAGGTATTTCCGGTACAGTGTTTCTGTTACAGCAGCAGAAATGAACTAAGACACAAAGAATAATATCCAGATGGACAGTAAGTAGGAACCTGAGTCATCAACCTCATGAGTCATCAAGGAAATGCAAACTAAAACCACCATGAGATGCCGCTCTCCATTTCTACCAGCATGGCTGAAATTAAAAAGACTAAAAATAATTAGTATTGATAGGGATTTCGAGCAACAGAATTTCTCATACTCTGCTGGTGGTTGAGTAAGCTGGTACGGCCACTTTAAAAAACATTTTGGCATTAAGTATTAGATACTCATATCCTGTAACCAGCCCACGTACCTAACAAAAAATGCATGCATGCATGCGAGCACCAACAGACACGCTCAGGAATGTTCACAGTGACTTTATTTGTCATGGTTAAAACTGCAAACCTAAATGCCCAGCAGTAAAATGCATAAATAAATTATGCTACAGCGGAATACTATATGTCAGTGAAATGTATACACATTAATTACATGTAACAACATGGATCAGTGAAACCTGACACACACACACAAAAAATACTACATGATCCTAGTTAGATTAAGTCCAAAACCAGGCAAAGCTACCCCGTAGCATTAGGAAGTGAATAATGGTTAACTTTGAGGAGGTTTCTAGTATGAAGATAGAGGGGTGGGCATGAGAAAGGCGTGACTACTCTTTCTTCACCTGGGTGGAGGTCACATAGTATTTGTTTTGTTATAATTTATTGGACATATTTATATTTGTGATATATATTTTTATATTTGCATCTTACACTTCTTAGTAAAAAGTTAAACTAATTAACATCTGGTATGTGATAAGCACTCAGAATAAAAGTTCCCACCATAATTTTCTCAGCACCTAAGAGCTCTAAGGATACTCAGTTATATGACCAATCCCTGCTGCCTCTTCTCCTGTCCCAGGAACTGGCCCACACTTCTCCAGGCCCAAGAGCAGCGAGGCTGCCTTGGCTCAGCCCGGGGCCAAAGAGGCCATGCCGGGCAGCTCTGTCCCCTCTCTGAGCAGCAGCACCAGGTTTATCATAAATACAGTGATCCCATAGGAGGAAAGAGTGAGCTGGGATACTTCTGGTCTGGACAAAAATGGGGGGCTTTCTGTGTATGGGGCAAGAAACAAAGAAATTTAGAAAGCTCACATCAGCCATTTTCCTAAGGCCACAGAACCGCACACCTGCCACCCTGCACAAGCCCCTCACCACCACTCCATAAACACACCGGCTGGAGCTGTTCAGCAAACCAGAAAACACCACACAGGACCTCTCAGTAGCCTGGCAGCCTTCACTGTGGCTGTCCCATAGCGAAAGAAAAAAACCCAAAGCAATAAATATCTACCATTCCAGGCATGGAAAATAAATTATGGTGTAGTCATACAAAGGACCCTTGTTAAAATGGGTGAACCATATCTAATTTATTAGCATGCACTCATCTCAAAAATTCACAATTAGGCAAAAAAAAAATGCAAAAAAGTGCGTACAATAAGATGACATTAAGACATATAAGTATATAAGACAATGCATATCATTTATGAATGTGTAATGGAATTGTGGAAAGGGGACACACTTCAAGTAAATGGTTACCTCTGAGAAGGAAGACTGAGGGAATTTGGGTGGGGATGGCTATGACTCAATCTCTCATATTTTATTTCTTTCAGTATCTGAAAAATATGATAAAATATTAACAATGGCTTAAATCTGGCTGTGGGAACATTGGATGTCTACTATATTATTGTTGTGCTTTTCTATGTTTAAAATATTTTCTAACTTTAAAAAAAGGGATGTAAATTATCTCTCTTGAAACATTCTCCAGGCTCCTGCTTGCCTCACAAAGGATAAATTATCTAATTCTGCCAGATCTTCTTCAAGAGGCAAATGGAAACTTCTGATAAGCAAAAGCTGGCAGCAAGGCCATCAACTCTCCTCCGGCCAGATACAGAAGCATCTCTGACCCTCAGCAAATCCCATCCATCCTGCTTTATCTCTAGGAAGGTGACCTTTGAGGACAACAGGATCCTTGCCCTCTGGTTTCTGGTTGGGGTTGGCAAATGGTACACAGAAGCAGAGATGGTATGACAGGAAGAGAAAATGGACAGGCTATTTCTTTCCTGGCTTACTCCCTGCTGGCCTCTGGGTTGCAAGAGGTTGCAGTTCTCTACTGGTGGCCATAACTGCTAAGTGCAGGCCTCTCCTGGATTCTCCCATGGCTCTCTCTAGGTCACATTAATCCCTCCTTCTTCAGCCTGACATGAGCAATGGCTCCTTGTTGTTGCTCTCCACAGGCGCTTCAACATCCCTCGAGAGTTTCTCTTCATTCTGACGACATCTTTATAAATGGTACCCTCATTAACGTCTCCTTGATTTCTCCCATGTGAGTCTGCCATCTATTTCCTACTGGTACCCTGACCTCTTGGAGCATAAGTACCCGAGTGTTATGACAATGCAAGATATCAAGGACGTCTGCAAAGACAAAGCTCAGACCTGAGGATAACATGCAAGATGAGAAGTTGTTAGTGGATCAAAGGAACATGGAGGGGGAGAGGCAACAGTGGAGTCACAAGACCGAAGGAAAAGCCAGCAAAGGCTTTTGCATTCAGTTGACCATGTAGTTGGCCACATGAAATTGCCAATATTAGACCACTTCTTAGACCTACCCAAAAAAAGGTAATCTCATATGGTTCCACCTAATAATCCAATTCACATCATGATGACCTTATATGGAAAGGAGGCCTACAGGAGCCCAAAGAATCAAAACAACCTGTCTCTGTAGGATGGGTCTCAGGAAAAAGAAAGACAATGTTAAAGAGGAGGGCAATCCATTTAGCAGAGAAGAATGGAAATATGTCTTCTATGTTTTATTTCCACCCAAACAGCTATAGATCTGTTTCTGTTCTCCTTCTATCTGAATCTGCAATCTAGTTCTTACAAAGAAGGAAAATGCATACAAATTTCCACATCCTGAGCCGTAGTTCTTAGAGCTAGGCAGGTCCTTAATATTCTACCCTCTCCTTTCAAAGACTAACCATATAATGAGACACAGGGGTTAAGAGTCTCGTCCACTATCACACAACTGTGTGATCTTCCAATTGGATATCTTGATAATGGAAAACTTCCGAGGGGAAGAGTTTGGGAGGTCACCATGACACAGTTCTATGGAGAGAGCAAGAAGTTCAAGTCCTGACCAAAAAAAAAAGAATCAAGCATGATAGAAGCAAATGTGATAGAGATGAAGAAGAAAGAAAGTTGGATGGAGAGAATGCTGAGCACAGTTAGCTTGGCCAGAAGGAAAAGAATGAATATGAATGATTTCCTTTTATTAATCTTATCCTGGGACTAAAATTAACTTTTCCTAGTCTTCTTAGCCTGAGCAAATTTATTATCCTTGATGACAATAACTCTTCCCTGGTTTGGGAAGAACTAAAAGTCACATGATTTATTTTTCCTGAGATGATTTCCAGACCCATAGTGCTGCTCCTCAAAACTAATATTTTGGCATTTAATAAGCCAGGGAAATTAGGCCATCTCCTCTAGATTGGCCAATTTAACATAAAACCCTACATAATATTTAAAGTTAAAGTTGTTTTGATCTCATAATTTCTCTTATGACACTTAAACTAATGCACACTCTTGGACCATATTTTCAGAAGCCCATGTTCAGGGTAATGGCAGCCTCCCTGCATCGCACAGTTTGGTGAGCTTAACTATTCATATCCCGGGCTTTATCTGATGGCTAGCATGGTGTTGAGCTGGACCTTTGGAAGTACTGTGCAGAGTAATATAAACAAGGACTACAGTGGAACTTTGGAATTTGAGAGTGAAGAATGAAGAGCAGAGGGGTGGTGGTTAAATATTCAACCAGGTTGGGGTCTTACAGACACACCCATCTTGGTGATCAGCCAACAATCATCAGTCAGTATCATTCCCAAAGACGGTGATGCAGATTAAAATTCTGCAGGCATGTGGCTCATGCATCTGTCTGTAGGCTCAAAAGAAATCGGCATGCCTATTGTGGCATTTACTATCTCAAAGACCCAAATTTCCAAGTAAGTTATTGAGCTGCTTATTTCAGAACGAAGGCATTAATCATCACCCCAACCCTAAGCCCTTGGGCAAAGTTGGAAAATAACCACAAGTCAACAAAATGATCAAAGAATTACCTGCCTGGAGGGACCTTGGCAATTACCTAGTTCTTAAATATCACCCCACAAATGAGAAAACTCAATCCTAGAGATGGCGAATGACTTGCTCAAGGTCTTGTAACTAGTACATACAGGATTGCACTTGGCTGCAAGTCTGTCACTGACCAGCGCTGACTCCCGCATTCTCCTTTATCACACAGGTCACTATCACTTACTGCTAGAACGTTTAGTGCCATGCTCTTCTTTTATGCAAATTTTCCCTTTCTCTTTGTTCAGTTATTTCTCTTTTAAGATCATAAGCATATTAAAAATAGTTCAGTTTGTTGTAATCCAGAACACATTTATTGACAGGCTGTAAGTGCCGGATCTTGTGCATATATTGAGCACTCATCAGCATTTATTAAGCTGGACTACACATGGGAAGAGTCAGTGGGGTAGGACAATGGGAAATATGGTCATGGTAATATTCTACTTATGACATAATTTAGTCCCAAAAGAAGATTATAGTGGTGGTGTTAGGAATGAAAATTTTAAGGAGAATATAAAATGCATCTCAGAGGAAAATTGGATGTCGGGAGAAGGAAAAAATGGAGGAAGGATAAGAATATTCTATTTAGGGTTAGAGCACAGTGGCTCACACCTGCAATCCCAGTACTCTGGGAGGCCAAGGCAAGTGGATTGCTTAAGCTCAGGAGTTGGAGAACAGCCTGAGCAAGAGTGAGACCCCATCTCTACTAAAAATAGAAAAACTAGTCAGGCATCATGGTGGGCCCTATAGTCCCAGCTACCCAGGAGGCTGAGGCAAGAGGATCACCTGAGCCCAAGAGTTTAAAGTTGCTGTGAGCTATGATGCCACAGCACTGTAACCAGGGTGACAAACTGAGACTCTGTCTCAAAAGAATAAAAAAGAAAAAAGAACATTCTATTTTATACATTTCAAATGTGATATTGTGATGTACCAACTGGAAGTACACTTGGAGAAGCTTGAAGGTGCACAAATCAGTCAGTGGTCAAGGTCAGATGTCTGGAGACAGGGGTGACTTAAGCTGTGGAGGGAGAGCTTGCCTGGCTAGAAGTTAGTGTAACTCTCTGCTAAAACTCACCCCTTGCTTTGGAGTATTTGAACTAGACCAAGGACTAACAAAGACAGTGAAAAGTCTTAAAATGCATAAGACAAAAACAACAGCCCACACAGGGTGAAGTCCAGCCCCCTTGCCCTTTTAGTTAGCCAGCGTTCTTCCCACCCATCATGCCAAAAGCCTCACCTCCTGCAGGAAGCCCTCGTGTTTTGATAAGATGAGAAACACTAGGTTCCCTGCCCATTTTCCTAGACCCCCAATCATCCCCAAGTTTCTATCCGTGGCATACAGGAGCACTTACTGATGTCAATACTCTGATGGTGGTGGAGATTGTTACATTGTCCATCCAAACATCTCCCCTTCATTATTTGTTAACTCTACCATTGCTGTCTCCTTTCTCAGCCCCTGCTCCCAACACCCTTCATCTCCAGGCTCCCTGAAGCTCTCTTGTCTACCCATATCCCTAACAAGTTCCCCAGAAGCTGAGTTTCACAAAACGAAACTTCAAAAATCAATTCACGTCACAACGGGAAAACCTGCTTAAAATAGACTTTGGCTTTGTAAATATTCTGCATATGTTAGAACTACTCCCTAAATGTGGCAAGCATCTCTACTTGATAAACCTCTAACTCAATTTCATTTTTAAATATTTGTAAAATTTCCACTAGAACATGAACCAATGACTGGCGGCAATGACAATGAAAACCGAAGCAAGGAAACTAGATAAAAACAGCAGACCACTAGGGCCACCCAAGTGGCGAAGCCAAACCACAGAGAAGCAGGAAACTCCAGGGACAGAGTCCTCTGGGAAAACCATCAGCCACCTCTTTGCCAGAGTAAAAATGTAGTCACATAGTGGTTTATTTTATCATGAAAGGGGTGCCCAACCCAAATACTAGAAGGGCAGGGGCTTTGTTATTACGCACACTGCTCCCAAACAGCACCACAGTTCACCACAAGCAGTCATCGGTATGTTGGAACTCATCACACATGATCTTTGAGATTACTCAAGCCTGCAATAACTTCACCAAAGTCAATATCCTATTACTGGCAGCAAAACAGTGAGGGCCTTATGGGGATGAACTTGAAATCTGAAATTCCCATGGCCTATAACCTGAGCAGTCCTCCTCAATACTGTTTGATCCATCACACCTGAGACTGGCGTACTCCATTGAAGACATTTCAACCATTCCTTGGTTTGGCCCATACGTGAAGATAAAGAGAATTCCCTATAGAACATTTCCTACCACCAACCACCACAGCTAACAATAGCATCTTGTCCCCTACAGCAGCCCCTCTAGGGAGAGCCCCGACCAGACCCACCCCACCCAGTAATGGAGCTTTGCTGACAAATGTTTCTCATCTGAACCTAATCAGTTTACAGGGCATTATACAAAGCTATGAATGTATTCCATATGCATGCCATCTCCAAAATTCTGAGGCCTCAAAACCAAAGTCACATTACGATTATTATTGTCGTTATTCAACATTTGTTCTTTTATCCATGTGCAAAGTGCAGCACAATCATTTCCTCAGTGCCTTATCATCTGGAGCCCCGTCCTGGCTCACTGCACAGATGTAAAGATAAAGATGGTTTGGAGAAATGTACTGGCATTGTTTTACCTTTGGGATCCTTCTCCCACCCAAGCCACTCCTACCCAACTCCTACCATCAAAAGGGAGGGAGCAGCAGGAGGTCCACATGTGATGTTGTTAAAAGCCAGCCTTTGTTCTTTACCATAGATGTTAGTTAGCGAAGCCAAAGCAGAGAAAGCCTTGTAGCTCTGAACACTGCAGGAATCTGAATCAGGTGTTCACATCTTCCAAGCCCTAGAGAGGAATGATGAGGGGGAAGATTCACCATGCTCTCAAAAGAACATTTGCGAGGTAGGAAAATGATGATCTGTGAGTCTGTGCCTGTTGGAGAATTTTCCAAGAAAAAGATAATCAGCTAGGAGATACAGTGACCCACGTAAGGCATTATGCCCACCGTTTTTAAAATTCTAGGCAAATAGCACTTTCCCACCTTCACCTCTACCCTACAGGTACACTCAGGCCAAGTTCATAGGCTCAAGAGTGTACTTGAGCATTTCAAATAATTTTCATACTAACCTAAGCAAAAATTATGTGGAAGATAAATTTTCTGCCTATGAAATGAAATACAGCGTCTTTCTGAGCTCAGAAGAAAAATCTGTTCTTTGGGAGAAGCCCTTCCCCACAAAGGCCTGCTTTCCCCATTCACGCTAGTACGGCTCAGACTCGATAACTCTGAGGGGGCTGGTGCTCTGGAAGCATGCGAGGGGGTGGGGTGCGCTGCTTCAATATTATCAGCTTTCCCAATGAACTAAAAAAATGTGAATATATAGACTTTTCTCAGCTGTAGACGCCCATAAATTTTTGTTCCGCCCTCCGTGCCTGTAGCCACTTGTCTGTTAGCCAGAGCTAGCATAAAGCAAAGCAAATGAATGAGTAGCAACCATTAATGAGCAAACTCAGAAACAAACGTGTATATGTCCTTCAACAGTTTGCTTTTTCATGGCCTCAGGCTGCTTGTGTTTGTGGTTTTATAACTTGTACCTAGAATACAATCATCTGTTTGCTGGGGAAATTGTTCCTTGCTCATTTGAGGAAATTCAATAGATCCTAACTTACAGTGTTTTGCTAAAACCCTCCTGACTTTCAAGGCCTCAGCCCCCGGCCTGTGCAGACTTGGATGAAGGGCACAGGATTTCAAGCGTAGTCTGTTTCAGTGGCAAGTTCCTTAACCTGACCTCCTCAAGCTTCAGTTTTCTTGTCTTCGAAATGGAAATAATATTAAGAACTTCATGGGGAACATTCTGAGGACAGAATGTAATCATGTATGTAATGTGTCTGTGTCTGGTGTAAACTAGATGCTCAATAAACATTAGCGATCGTTATTACGGAGATAAAATGAAAATACATTATTCAACATGTCCAGCCTGATTCCTCACGCTCCCAAGGCGATGCACAAATGCCAGTCTTTTCCCTTCTCTTGCCAGTGCTCTCTGAATCTCAGCTTCCCAGACGACCGTTCCTCCGCAGCTCCTCAGACTTCCCTGAGTTCCAGGAAGGCACCTGTGTCCCTGCTTAACACCACTTGGCTTCTGTGCTGTGTGTGAGCTTCGGCCCAGAGCCACCAGCGGACTGGAAGCTGGGGCTCAGGTGAAAGTGAAGCCAGAGAGAGAAAGTGTCCAGCCACCTACACCCAAAGGGGGTCTCTTCTGCCCAGGCCTAATTCTCACGTGCCCTCCACCCAGGCCCTAGGGTCATCCTCTCACAGCTTTGCCTGGATCGGGCCCAGGAGTTTTAATCAAATGCAAAAAAAAAGAAGAAGAAAAAGAAAAAGTATAAACAATTCTCCCTTAAACAAAGAAGAAGTAACATCCAGAAAGAGCTAACCCCTGGTGCTTCGTCACAAGGTGTTAATCAGCTGGCAGGAGAGCAGGGGTGGGCAAGGCTCTTCTGGGAGAGAGAAGAAAAGCTTGCAGGGCAGGAGGCCTGCCCAGGCCCCCTCCCCAAAATGGCTCCAATTTTGCCTCTCGTAAGGTGAATCTAATTGTTTAAACAAGATTAAACAAGCATGGAATTTGAAAGGGAGAAGGAAGAATCTTTTTTTTTTTAATAGCAAGGGAAATTTTCTTCCCAAAGACCCAAAACAAATCTAAACCATAAGCACAGCTTTAACTTAGTCATTAAAAAAAAAATCTTCCAGGCTGAACATGTCAAAGAGAAATTAACTTGCTGAGTTCAACATAATACAGAGGAATTACAAGGTAGCAGTGAACCCAGAGTCCCTACCTTCGCTTTGCTTTAGAGAAAAGAAAACACATGGAAAGCTTCCCAGCCTTGATGTATTTCTGCTCAGCACACCAGCATTGGCCACCGTAAAATAAGCAAGTCACACACCCCGAGCCTCCAGGACCTCGCAGTAGATTCACATGGAGAGATTTAGGGTCAGACTTTTTAGTTCACACATTCATCAATTTAGTTGTTCACAGACATGTTGCGGACACCTACTCTGTGCCAGGTACCATGGTAGGGGCAGCCAGGAAGCAGAGAGGAGTCAAGTGATGCCTTCTGGCAAGGAGCTTGGGTGAAGCAGGGGCTTGCGAACCTGCTATATCCAAGCGGTGCGAACAGGCAGGACGCATCATTTGTTTTTCCCAGAGGAGCCCCTACTTCATTTGAGAGGTGACGTCTGCCTGGGACCTTAAAGAAGGAATAGGAGTCATTCAGGAAGAGAATAGAATGGGGAGCTTTGTAAGCGAGGCATAGACGTGTCCCAGGGTGTGCCACATGCTGGGCACCTAACTAGGGAAGGAAAACAGTTGTGCCCTGGTTTCTAAAGCTTGACGATGATTCTCCAGAGCTCCAACTTTGTCCTATGGGTGTCAGAGCAGCTCAGAAGGCAGAACAACAACATGAAGAAAGCGCTGGATCAAGAGCCTCAGACCCAAGGGAAATGTAAGTCCCTAGCTGTGCAGCCTTGGGCAAGGGACTGTCCCCTGGGGCTTCCATTTCCTCCTCTATCAAAGGAAGAATTTAGTTAAATGATTTTTTTTATTCCATGACAGACAAGAAGCAAATGAAACAATTTAGAGATAGAAGCTTGATTCAGAAAAATTATGAGGCTGTGTGCTTGGGAAGGTTCCACCTGACCCCACATTGACAGGAAAGCGTTCCATTAACTTCATCTGAACCACGCACGACCATACACGTGCATTTATGGGAGTGCACGCCCAGTCACACCCCTCCGAGCCACTCCTCCATTTGCTGACCAAACAGTGATAGGCTTAAAATGCTGCAGGAATCCAAAGCCTCCGTAAAATAAAGCTGAAACTCCTCAGCATGGAAGGCAAAGGCCTTTACAACTCTGCAGCCTCAAATTGTAAAACCTTATAACCAGCCCGTTAGGCTTCAGCCAGACCACCCCTCACGGGCACCAACTCCCTTAACACATAACTTGGCCTCACACCTCTGCCCCATGGCCCACGGGGCTTTGTCTACCCATCCTGTTCCCAACCCTTGCTCCCTTGATAGATCCCTACTCACTTTTTTTAAAGCCTGCTCAGGAATGGCCTCTTCAGCAAAGCTTTGCTCACCTCCCATCACTCCCCCACTCGTGCATATTCCCACCCATGCCTGGGCCACTGGATGTAATCACTGGTTTACAAGCCTGTCTCCCACAGACAATGAGTACCTTGAGAACAAGAATTATGTCTTAGTGACACTCGTATTCCCAGCTCTGAGGACTGGGGACATCAAATGCCATCGGCAGATGCTTGTTGAGCTAAACGCTTGCATTTTAATGTCACTGTTCTGACTGAATGAATACAGGATAATTCCTCGATGGTTTTGAGGAACCTAGTCCCCTTGGGTTAAATTAGCTGCCTGAAAACAAGTGTCCAGCATAGGTCAGAGGCCTGTCAGCTCCCTGTGTATTCCCGGCTTTTCATGAATTCCGTATGAGACTGTGGGAGGGGCAGGGAAGAAGGTGGGCTGCTCAAACTTGTCCAGTAATTTGTTGTTTTTATGAAGTCACAGAATCTCAGAATTGAAAGCGATCCTAAACGCTATTGTGACCTTCCTGCCAGGGCAGCCACCTCTCCGTCCCTGACTCAGTGGCTCTCCCTGTCTCATAAAGGAGCCTGCCCTATTTTTGGTTGTTAGACAAATGCTTCGTCATTTAACCCACCTAACCTCAGAGTTCCTTGAGGTCCTGTCTCAACAAAGTCTCATCCAAACAAAAGGGACTAACCAACAAGCAGATGTAAAAATGCAATTCAAAATGTCCTGGGATTTCTCTCAAAGATTGTATTAAAAGGCAGTCGAAGAAGAAAGCACCGACAACTCCTTACAATCTTCATTCCCATATTTCTTCCTGGATCTCCCACTTGACGCAGAGATCCCCAAAACTCTCCCAATCAAGCCTCTCAGTGCCTCTGCCTGGTGCCGGATCACTGACCACAGTGGACAGTCTTGGTCTCTCTGGATTTTTAATTTTCTGCTGTTTCCTCTCTTGCCTCACCTCCCATATTCTGCTCTACCAGGAGCTCGTTAGTATCAAAAATACTTACTGTTCTTATTCCTTATAATATGTTGGTGGAAATAGAAAATCCATATGACAGTAGGTCCTCGCCTTTTTCCGAGGCCTTTTCTTCTCCAGCCTGCACGGCCCCCTTTCTTCACCTGGGCACAGTAATTCCAGTGTGGCTCCACACAGGGCACTGCCCAACTCCAGCAGGAGGAGGCTTCATGAATGAAGCTGAAGTTTGCATTGCAATTTCTGAAAAAGAACAACACAACCCAGTTCAAAAATGGACCCTCGCCTTGAGGGGCCACCACAGTCTGCACGGGCCCCTTAGCTGGTACTCAGGCCCCGGAGTGCTGTGAGCTGAGGGGCTCTGAGGACAACCCTATCCCTCCCACTCAAAACATGCCCACCACCAGGCACACACTGTTTCTGGTCACTCAATGGCATTAAAAGCAATTGTTAATTTACAGCTGTGTCAACAGGAGGACGCTACTCTCTGAAATTGGCATTAATTAGTGTCTTAGCTCAGTTATTCCAGGCCATATTGGTTACCGCTAAAGGAAATAAAAGTTCTGAATTTGCCATAGGTGAAGGTTGTTACATCCAGGGGGAGGGAAAGGACGCATCTGGAGAGAATGACAGGGGCCTGGCGCGGGGACTGACCTGGGCGTGAGTACCTCCGGGAAGCTGCCTGGCGGGCGCTCAGGCTCAGAGAAGCGAGCGCGGAAGGTGGCTGTCCCAGCGCAGCCCGCCTCGGTGAAGCACACGGCGAGAGTGCCCTCTAGCGGGAGACCTGAGTAGATCAGCATGGCCTTAAATTTTCCATTAATTCCTTCAGTCATTCAACAAACACTGGTTGAATTTAAACTACGCTCAGAGCTAGGTGATGAACACAGTCACACATGCTGATAAGACATGATTGCTTCTCTCAAGACAATTTCGGCTCGGTTAAGGGAGTTGTACAAGTCGTGGTAGACGTGTGTGCTAAGATGTGCAAAGGTAGATGTGGTGGCCCAGGAAGGCCTTCCCAAGAGTGGTACCCTTTAAGCTGAGGAGATGTTTGCCAGAAGGACAAATGGGGGAGGCAGACCCACAGACCGAATAGCACAAAGTGGAGCTGCCCTGACCCCTTCTGCAGAGAGAGAAAGTGGGGGCCCTGGGCAGAAAGGAGCCTCTTCTAGAGGTGAGAGGAAGCCCAGGCATATCAATCAATTCTGCAGGTTTGTAAAAGGATATCTCTGATGAAGGGAACAGAGACTGAGCTGCAGGAAAACAAATCTGGAGGCAAGCAGAAAACGAGGGCCTAACTTAGGATCAAGTTGAAGGGATGGCAAAAAGGAAGGGATATGAAGGAAAGAGGTCAGCAGGAACTGGTTACAGCAAGGGCGTGGAGGGCAAAGGGGATAGAAGGCTCTCAACGAACTCCCACTCCAGGCCCTGGAGGCCAGCTGGATGGTGGTGTCCTTCTCCAAACCAAGACTGAAGGAGGAGCAGATTAGGAGAAAAGGTGTGAGTTCAATTCTGAACATGTAGAGTTGGACGTGCCTGATGACAGACACCAAGAGGAAATTCTGGGAGGTAATTGGTAATTGACTGTTTAGTCTGAAGCACTGGGAATCAATTTGGGAGTTGGCAGTACTCTGTGGAGTTGGAAGGGAAAAGATCTCTCAAGGCAAACAGTCAGCATGGAGATGGAAAAGAGCTGAGGACAGACCCTGAGGGAAAGCTAATTTTCAAGAGGCAGGCAGAGGAAGAGCAGCCCCCACGGAGACTAAGAAGAAAGATTAAGGTGGGAAAAGAACCAGGAAATGGCTGAAGCCAGAAAAGAGGGAGCTTCAAGAAGAACAGCATGATCCACCTTGTCAAATAGCTACCACATCTTGCAGTGAGCCAAAGGGTAGACGGAGGTGAGTGAGGACGTGTGGCAGCACTGACACTCGGCACTGTGGCCTCTTCTTAACACGTTAGTCTTGTTTCCTTCTGCCACCCACGACTACTCAGGTAAAAAGTTTCTTAGTGGATGCAAACTCCTGCTTTAATGCACCCATCACAAAACCGGAATAAGGATTTAATAAAATCATTTACATAGAGCACCTAGAAAATTGCCCAGCACTCCGTAGGCATGCAAAGCTAGCTTCTGCACTACTGTAAAAATATTAAGGAAGTAAATTTAACAGGATACATATCCACCTTAGGCTAGCTGGTGTCTAGGCTGACCGAGTCATGGCTTCCACCACGGAACCTGGTAACCAACAGTGATCTCCGACCAGTACGGAAACTCCACCAACTGAGTACTGTGGTCGGGTGGCTCACCCGTTCCCTGGAGGTTAGAAATTGGATCCTGATATTAAGATTCATTGCTGACCTCAATGACTCATCACAATAATCCTGTAAGGTAGGTATTACCATTATTCCCTATTTACACACGAGGAATAAGACTTACAAAGGCTATATAACATTTCCAATGCCACGTGTTGTTTCTCTTAAATTGTGTCATCCTTGGGGTGTCTCTTTTGAAGATTTAGGGGCACGCGCACATGCATGTGTATTTACTGCACCGGATGGTGGGCACTCTGAGCCAAAGTCAAGTTTGCTCTCAGCTCTGCAGCTCTCAGCTCACCATCTCATTCTTACCAAGCTCCTTTCACTACTCCACCGCTTGGTGCCTCAGTTTCTCCATTTGGAAACTGAGAGGGAAATAGTCCTCTGCCTCCCCACTGCCCTCTAAGGCGTGGCCCTGATGAGATCATGTCTGGAGCTCCAGGATCCATAGAAGCAGGTGAAGCCAGGAAGTGGCTTGGAGAGGAAGGCCCAGTCCCACCTCCCTCCTAGGAACGTGTGCACATTGGGAAGTCCGCGGCCAGGGCTGTGCTGCCTGGTACTCATGTGACTCTCTCCTAGGGTCTAGAACAAATGGGAACTTGGGGGTTTTGACAGTTCTCCAGAATAAGAAGAAAGTAAATACAAGTTCAATTTCAAAAAAAACTTCAAACACAAAGGTTCTAGGTCAAGTATAAACTCAATTTGACTGAGGTTTCTTTTCCCTGCCTTCAGCCCTAAACTTATCCTTGATTTTAATCTAGTCCCAATTTCAAGTTTGGGGCCCAAACAAAGAGGCTGAGGACATCTTTATTGGATGCCCTTAATAAAGAAATCTCTGTAAATGTTCCTCGGAAACATCGCACACCTGAAAATTACCAGTTGTATCTTCTTCATCACCCAACCAAACCTCTCCTTTCCTGTTTCCCACCCTCGCTGTCTGCCCTTTACCCTCCTTCTTCCCTGCCATCTTCACACACATGTGTGAGTACACACACACACACACACACACAGCCCTCTAGCCATTCCAGGCTGTCACGGGGAATGAGCAATAATGAAGGAATCTCGCCACCTCAGCCTGCAGAAACGACTCTCATGGGCCTGGAATGTTCTCTGGCCACCAAGCCCATCCTGCCCTTCTGGCTACCTGCTCTGGAAACCCTGCTTCCTCTGGAAGGTCTTTCAGATTAATTTGATAAAAACAGTTTCTCCTAACCCCACCTGCCTCACTCTACATCTTGAAACTGTTCCCACAAGCTACTTTCCTACCTCAATTACTCACTCACCACCTTTTCTACCATCCAAAATACACTTAACCCTTTATATGTAACTGATACGTATTCTGTGCTGGCAAGTTATGTGACATCCTGATGCCATCCTGTGGTCCTGTGTGTCCCGTGCTTATCTGTTAGTATGGCAAGAGGGTGAGTTCTTCCAGGAGTTTGTGACGATGAGGACAATGGCCACCACCCTCAGTGACTATTTATTGAGCTTCTCCTGTTTGCCCCTCGGGGCACTTCTCTTGGAGGTGGGGCTCTGAGAGAACCACTAAAATAACTATGAATCACAGTTCTTCTAAGAAGAAAATAATATCAGCTCCTCACAGAGCACACAGTTCAGAGTTTACAAATCCTTCTCAAACATCTCATTTGCTCTCTGTCCCTGTAAGACAAACGAGTCTTTGGAGTTGGCCGTCGATGTCCTTGTGGCCCCTTTATACTTGAGGAAACAGAGGCCTGGAGATGTCCACGCCCTGCTGAAGGTCACATGGCACAGAGTGCCAGAGTAGAGGCCCCTGGCCCTGTATCCACATCCAGGGAAGCCAGACACCCAGACCCCAGCTCAGCCTTGAGAGCAGGCACTCAGGTTGTAGGTGACAGGTGCCAAGACGGGTGTTTAGATGGAGTGTGTTACAGGTAACAGAGCAGCGCGATGCAGAGAGCCACGCTTCAGAGGCTCCGGAGACAGAAGACCAACACTGCCCAGAAATGGATTGGGGGAGCGGCACAGAGTTGCCACCCTTAGGGTCAGTGTCCTCTGCTCTGGGACAGCCTCACCCTGCTTCAAAAGGAACATGAAGAGCAGCATTGGTATTCTCCAGTGAATCATTTTCGGGGCACCCGTGACTTTAAAGGGTACCTACATCCTGAAGGAAATGAGAGAACACCTTCTATGCCCACCGGCCATGAGTCCTTCCCACTGGCCTCCCCAGGGAGGCAGGTCTCCTGCTGCTCGTCCCTTGGCACGCCCCATCGCCCCTGCCTGCTGCCCCCTCCCAGGACTTCTGTGTTGTGACTAAATCTGCACATATCCATGGGGTGCTGCGTGCGTGTGTGTGCACCTGCCGGGGGCTTCCACTGACCTCCATTCTCCAGATCTCGAAGACATTAGTTAGGCTAACACATGTTTGCACAAGGCCTAGACTAGCCAACATTTCCTTTCGTCGTGGAGATTTCTGGAAGGACATGTGGACCCAGGCACCCCAAGTAATCCAAACGGCCTGACACTGGGGGATGAGGCCTGGGCGGAGGCTGGTTCTGGCCCATGAGAGTGGGGGCTTCCCTGTGCTGTCCACCTGCGACGTGATTTGACTTTCTCAGGTGACTTTTCTCTCATTTCTCACCGCTGATCGTCTCCCAGACTCCCCACGCCCTTGCAGCCCTTCCCCTCCCCCCCTCTCGGCCCCTGCTCATTGGCCCTGCGTGTGTCCTCCTGGCCGCCCTCCCCTCCCAGCTGGGGATCTTGCAGCTTTAGTCCCACAGCACTGCTGGTCTCTAGAGGGCAGCCTGGCATGGCTGGCTCATCGTTTCAAATGGGCCCCATCACTGGCGAGAGCAGATTAGTCACACTTAGCTCAGATGCCCTGACCACTCTTTTGCCATGAGCTGTGCCTGGGAAGTTGGGCAGACTATACAATGATGGCCACGTCCAGTGTGTCTGGCCTTGCCCCTCCTCGTGCCTTCCATGGATGACTTTATATTAGCTCATTTTTACTTCACACCTAGGCTTCATAATAGCCCTCAGCTAAGTCCCGGCCTCCCACACCATGTCAGGATTTCAACCCTGGTTTTGCCACGGTCTTTTTCTCTGTCTTTAAATTATTCTCCGGGGCTTCCATTTATCTATTTCCTTTATGTGTTCCCATTGCCTACTTAATTTATCAGCTAAACAACAAAATCTTCAAGACTGAGGAGAAGCCCACCTTTCCTGTATATGACAAAGGACTGACTATCATATTCCATGAGGCCAGAAACAAGAATGAATGAACACGTTCAGTTTAGGGAGAAAAAAGAAGATTGATCGGCTGACCCTCATTGACTAAAGCAAGATAGCCCTGCAGCTTGCTAGGCAGACAGCTCAGCTGCCTACCTGCTCTAGCCAAGCTCCTCTGCCCCTGACTTCCCCCAGAGGGGCAGAAGCCCAAGGCGGGGCCCACTCTCCTTCCTCAGGGCAGTCACACCTGAGCCCTTAGCTCAGGTACAGAAGGTCCAGAAAAAAGCTTTTCTTGTCTTCTGTGTCATGCTACTGATACCCCACGTGGGAAACTGAGCCATCTGGGCTCAACCCAAGCCCAGCACAAAGGGACTCTGGAAGACACTAGGAAAAGAATGTCCAGGGAGGAGTTGGAGGGCGATGGAGAGGGGGCCGCTCTGGAAAGCTTCAGTTAAACCCACAAGCTGAGCCCGTGTTCTGTTACTCCTGCCAGCTGTGTGTTCTTGGGTGATCTCTCGTCAACTGTGGCCACTCACCTTCTTAGTTTTTCCTATCTCCCAGGGGCACTGCAACAGTTAAATGCAATCGTGGTGCAAACCGGGTACCATTATCAACATCATTATGGCGGGGCAGGTAATCATGCCTAGTGCAGCTCAGGCTCCCCGGGGACTTGCCTTCCAGGATAGACTCACCCAGACATACATGTTGGAAACACAGACAGATGGGAGAAACTGAAACAGACACAGACACTTATGCGGGTGTATATATCATGTATCAAGTGACGCGAAGCTGTTGTTTGTTTGAAAACACAGGGTTGTTTCCAGTGCGGCGCCCATGCCCTTGGCACACCACTGCCTTGAAATGAAGAGGAGGGGATGATAAGGACAGTAAGTGCCATCCTGCCGCTGGGTGCTCTGTGTGCAGTGTCACGGGCTCCTCACAGCGCCCTGCAGAGTTGACGCGATTTCCTTCTTTATTTTTTTGCAGAGAAGAAACCAAGAGTGTGGGAGAATTGAGACTTGAACCCAGGTGTGTTGGACTCCAAAGCAGAAGTCCTGTCCACTCCCACCAGCTTCCCCCTAATCTCAGGTAGGAACCTTAGTGATCATCCAGGTCAACCCCCTGAGAGCGGTCAGTGACAGTCCCAGCTGGTGTCTCCGGCGATGGGCAGCTCGCTGTCTCCTGCGGCAGCACAGACCATGCTGGGACACCTGGACACCTGAGACCATCGGAAAGGTGGCTGTCCACTCTCCACTCGTACTGAGGAGGGACCACGTGTGATGCTTCTGTCACACCCTCGTGTAATAGAAAGGGCCACACCCATCAGTGCCTGGAGAAACCTTAGTGACCCAGTCCATTTCACGATTGTCTTTCAAATGCCAAGCAGCTTGTTCTGTTTTGTGAATGTCCCTGCAATGTAAAGAAAAAGAACACCAGTATTTAAATACATACATGACAAGTACATGGGAGAGGTGGCCTCGTGCTGGGGGACCTAAGAATCCTACTAACCGCCAAAGGGAAGCTGGGGACTTGGGAATCAGTTTCCATTTCAGAGCTTCAACCTGATGAAGTCACCACATTTACAAACTTGCTTTCTGGGTCTTTTCAAAAGATCCTAGAGCCAAAGCCCCTACTCTTCTCTCTACCGGAGGCGGGCGTCCTGGGGCTAGAATGTGAGCTAGTGTGGAGGAAGGTACGGTGAGCGCCCAAGAGGCTACTGGAAAAGCCAGACAAGGAACGTCTACAGGGCAGCAAAGGGGTGGCTGCTGCTGGCACCTCATGTCAGGGCCAAGGGACTCTCAATCCAGACCCAACCAGGAACATGAGTTGTATGTTCCTGCTGTTTATAATCAACATCCATTTTTGTGGAGTGGTTTGTTTTGCTCAGTGAACCAGCATCTAATCCTTTTCAAATATGTGGAAAATAATGAAAATGGCTTTAACAACAGGGATGACTTTCTCACCATGGCGTCCCCTGAAAATCAGATGTCCAGAAGCCACATAGGACAGTAAGAGAAGACATGGGGGGGCTCACTCAGGACGAAGCTGCCGGACAGCCTACCCTCTCCGAGAATCCAACAGGCCCACTCAGGCCCTCAGCCCGCTCCCCTCCCTCGAGTGACCCAGGCAGAGGAAATTTCCATCAAGACGGGGCCTGACTCAACCTCTCCCAAGCAAACCAGACACCCGCCACCAAACTGCCAGCACAAGAGTTTCCATAATGAGAAGCTTCCAGGAAAGCCCATAAAACCTTTACTGTAAATTCAATAAAGGGCATTTCAAACATGGTGGCTGGGCTGGGAGCGCCCGGAGCCACACCATCACCACCACGTGACGCCACCTCTGACACACAGAAAAGGCCGTTCCAGCCCGGGCCGAGATGCTGCCCCACCCTCATCCCAGTGCCAGGTCCTCCTTGTTCCCTAAGTTGGCTTCCACATGCTCTCCCCACATCACCAGCATCAACAGACCAACCCCAACAGTTGGTGCAGAGAGGCATGTGGACAGAACCACCAGCCACGCACGGGGGCAAAGCCAAGCCCTTGAGCCCCCACAACCCTATTTGGGTGCTTAGCAACCCAGCTCCCTGACTCTTATAAGAGCCCCTCACCTGCCTTTTCAATGCCCCAAACCATTAATCCAACCAAGGAATACCCAGCCATTTAAAGCCCGAAAATGGAAATGTACCTCTACCCATTCAACCCAGAGGACTTTTGGCCTAGGGTGACAGAGTTGCTGCATTTTCCCTCACCCTGGTTAAAAACCTCCCACACCACCCACATTCCTCAGCCACTCATCATGACTGCATCCTGAATGTACTTCTCACCCCAAAAGTAACACCCCAATTTTCCTATATACATGACTTTCATCCACACATTTCAGTTTAGCCCCCAAATCCCAGCCTCATTCTATCCTACCAGGGGCTGGGCCATGCTGGAAGTCAAAGCCCCAGGAAAGTGTTTGATGTGGGTGACCCCGCGGGGTCCTGTGTGGAGATGCAGAACAGAGCAGGCCTGGGCATCCAGCCCTTGCGCTCAGTCCTCTCCACCAGGGAAGGTCACAGCAGAGAGTCCATGTCAGGAGACAGGCTGAATGGAGTGGGGAGAGGAGGCCTTCACGGGCAGGGGCTAGGAAGATTGGATTTGATCAGAAAGTATAGACCCTCAAATCTTTGGAATGAGCAGAGGCTTAGATGACCCAGGATATCTGACTCAACAATTACAATGTGCAGATGAGGAAATTAAGGCACAGAGAGATGATGACTTGCCCAGGGACACTCGTTCACTCTTTCAGGTGATCAATAAGACAGGCACATTGCCTCATAATGGCAGGCTCCTGGCTGCAGAACAGTGCTCACACCCCAGCACTTCTAGCTTCTGAGTGACAGCAGTAGGGACCCACAGAACATGTAAGGTGTAAGACTATGGGACATGCCATGGTCTAGTGGTAAGGCACGAGGATTCACAGGAGACTGGGTCCATGTGACCCAAGTTAGACGACTTCCCTCTATGAACCTTAGCCTCCCCTTGTGTACGATAGGTCCAATAACACCCACCTATTACACCTCATTTCCTCATCTGCTGCAGGTGTCAAATGAGATCATAAGTAAAACTGTGAGCCACTACCGAAGGCAGAACGACAGGGAGGGATAGTAGAGTGTGGGTTAGAACTGGGAGGCCTGGATGACCCACGTGGGCCAGGTCTCCCTGGAGCTCCAGGGGATTAAACCAGGTAGCCTGACTTGTTCACCCCCAATCATGTGAAGCAGCCTCTCGGGAGGCGGCGATTTCCCAGCATGATCTGCAGCCCTGACCCCTTCCCAGAGCAAGCAAAAAGTGAAAGGCACACTGCATGGTTCTCCTCAGTGATAGGGTTTCTCATTCCTTCCCTGCCCCTGAGCAAGAGGACCGCGGAATCTTTTCCCACCCCCACTCTGTGCAGACACTCTGGTTGTGGATATTTTCCACATTTTTTCAAACTGCTTTTTTGGGAAATTATTTTCCTCCAGCCCTGGACCAAGGACAAACCAGTCAGCACTTGCAGTTAGTGAGCCCAGAGGGCAGCAGGCATTTGCCTGAGGCTGGAGGGACACCAGCTGCCTGTACTCTTCCATGAATAGAGGGAGGGGCAGAAGCAGGGGAATGCTGCCTGGTAGCCTCGTAGCTAGGCACTTTCCAAGCCAGCTTTGAGGAAGCCATTCCAGCCTGATCTAGCTCTGCCAGAGGCCCTGATAGGCATGTGGGAAGTCAAACTTTCAGCCCTGACCCTAAAGCATGAGGTGATCCTGCCTCCCCCCACCAGCTCCTTTCCTTGATGGATCTGCACAGTACTTCTTCAGCCTGGATTCCTGGCATTTCTCCCCTCTGAGCACCTGCCCTTTATTCACATGCCTTAAACATCCCAAGTTTTGTAGCTGGTCTACTTCACTACAATCTGTAGCCATCCCTCAGTCCAGCCCAATCCTATGGTAGATTGACTATACTATAAGGCTATAATTACCAAAACAGCATGGTATTAGTACAAAAATAGAGGTATAGGCCTATGGAACAAAATAGAGGACCCAGATATAAAACCACTTACCTGCAAATCTTTGACAAAGCAGACAACATACACTGGGGAAAATAAGCTCTATTCAATAAATGATGCTAGGAAAATTAGACAGCCACATTCAGAAGAGTGAAAGAGGCAGGACTCCTATCTCTCACCACTTACAAAAATTAATTGAAGGTGGATAATAGGCTTAAATGGAGGGCATGAAACCATAGAAATTTCAGAGAAAAAATGTAGGGAAAACTACTCTAAGAGATCAACCTAGGCAAAGAATATATGAATACGACACCAATGGCATCATGGCAACAACAAAACTAAATAAATGGAATTTTGTTTAAAAACTTCTACACATCTACAGAAACAATCAACAAAACAAGTAGACAACCTACAGAATGGGAGAAAATATTCACAGGCTACACATCCAACAAAGGTCTAATAACCAGAATCTACAAAGAACTCAGACAAATCAACAAGAAAAAAACAAACCACCCTATCAAAAAGTGGACAAAAGCAATGAACAGAAGCTTTTCAAAAGAAGATAGACCAATAGATGATAAATATATGGAAAAAATGCCAAATCACCACTAATCATCCGGGAAATACAAATTAAAACCACAATGAGATATCACCTTACCCATGTTAAGAATGGTTTTTTATTAACAAGTCCAAAAACAACAGATGCTGGCATGGATGCAGAGAGAATGGAATGCTTATACACTGCGGGTGGGACTGCAAATTAGTACAACCTCCATGGAACGCAGTACGAAGATTACTCTTTTCATTCAGCAAAACCACTGGATTGGGTGGAACTGGAAACTGTTATCCTAAGTGAAATATCTTAAGAATGGAAAAAGAAACATCACCTGTACTCATCATTAAGTTAGAACTAAGTGATGAGCACACATGTGCACAGAAGGGAGTAAAACTCAGTGGAAATCAAGCAATGGAGAGGAGGTTGGAGGAAAGGGGCAAAAACCTACCTGATGGGTAGCAGTGAACATTATGTGGGTGATGGGCGCACCTGTGTCAGTGACTCAAGCATTACAAAAGCATCCATTTAACCAAAAACATTTGTACCCCCTTAATGTTTTAAAATGTAAAAAGAAGAGAGTAGGTGTAGGTGAATATCTGTCTTGAACAAAACAGAAGTATGTAAGAGGGTTTTGTGGGGACATATTCCCTATGAAGAAGAGATTAAACACGTGGGATTTGGGTCTGACACACTCAAGTTCAGCTGTCTCTGCTACTTCCCAGCCATTGTTACTTCTCTGAGCTTCAGTTTCCTCCCCAATAATGGGGGTGAACACTACTTACCTCAGAGGTTGTAGATAGGATTCATGAAAATGATGCCCGTGAAAAATACTTTTCACTTTCCTTGTCCGATATGAGACATAGGTGGAGTAGGCCAACCTACCCATCCCCTCATCCCAGATTTCTGACCTGGTGAAGACAGAGAGCCCATACAGCAGCCTAACAGGACGGTCTCTCCGCACTGAGAGTTACATGGGATCGCTGCTTTTTTGATTAAGACCAATACGGGAAGGGGAGGTGTTGGCTCTAGGCTGCTCCTTGGAGGACTCAGAGAAAATGGATTCTGCAGAGAGTTCACATGCGGCTCAAAAGCAGCCTTCCAAAGTGACAGCCTAAACCTATGCCCCAGACATGACCCATCTTCCTGCCGCACTCATCTTCTGGAACACGAGCTTTCCATCCCCCACCCTTCAACACACCATTGTCCATTTCTTCCCAAAAATTCTTAGAACAAAGCTATACCATGTAATGTCCTATCTGTCCTAGGTAGTGTTTGACAAAACAATGTGTACTGTATAATTCCAGTCATGCTATAATACAAATACAAATATTTATTAATGATTAGAAGACCATTCCATGGTTTACAGTAATTATCTGTTATCTGTGAGATATGGAATTAGAGGTGATTCTTATTTTCTACTCAGCAATTTTCTGTATTTTTCGAATGAGCATATATAAGTTTTATAATCATAAAATATAATTTTTATTAAAAAATAGGCTCATCACTGGCTTTTTAACAGTAAGTCATACACTCTCCCGATTAGGTTTTTTTTATTATTTCTCAGGATACAAGGAATAAAATTCAAATATTTTTCTAGGCCTATGAGGCTGGATGTGATGCAGGTCCTTCACACAGCTCCAACCTGTTTCCTGGCATTCTAGCGCTTACCCACCACCTCCAGCCTCAATGGCCTCATCCTAGGAGTGAGTCACAGTTCCCCCACTTACTTGCTGTGTGACCTTGGGCAGATTACTTAACCTCTCTGTGCCTTGTTTTCCAAGTCCTAAAGAAAAGAAGACTTAACAGTATAACAGTATCTTTTAGCAGATATAAAAGCATCTACTTCACGAAATTATTGTGAAGATTAATATGAGTATCTGGTTTATCGTAAAAACTACATGTTTTCATTGTGATATTTGCTTCATCACAGCTTTCTACATATAGTTCCCTTCCATTCTTCACCTAGCTAACTTCATTCCTGTCTTGATTTTGGTTTAAGTGTCCCTTCCTCAGAGAAGCCTTTTTGATCACTTGCTCTTAACTCTACCTATCTTGTTATCTGTCATGGCATCTTATCCTCTTCCTTCAGGGCACTTACTAGAATTTATAATTACATATTCATATGTTGGCTAATTGTTTTTTGTTTTTTTGTTTGTTTTAGAGACAGAGTCTCACTTTATTGCCCTCAGTAGAGTGCCGTGCCGTTACAGCTCACAGCAACCTCCAGTTCTTGGGCTTAGGCTATTCTCTTGCCTCAGCCTCCTGAGTAGCTGGGACTACAGGCGCCTATTTTTGTTGTTGTTGCAGTTTGGGTGGGTCCAGGTTCCAACCCACCACCCTCCGTATATGGGACCAGCGCCCTACTCACTGAGCCACGGGCACCGCCCAGCTAATTGTTTTAATGTTTGCCTCTCTGCTAGACTACAAGCATCATCAAAGTTGGTATCATGACAGGTGTGCCCACCTAGGAATAAACTGGGCTTAGAAGAGCCTAGCACACGGGTAGCTGGTAGATGTTGGTTGAAAGAAAGAATAAAGTGAATAAATGAATGAGTGATCCAGGCTTCTCAGATGGATCACAGATGTTTACTTTTCTTTTTAGAAACTTATCAGCACTTAGACATTCACTTTAAAAATCTGCAAGTTGGCTCGGTGCCTGTGGCTCAGCGGGCTAAGTCGCCAGCCACATACACCTGCACTGGTGGGTTCAAATCCAGCCTGGGCCCGCCAAACAACAATGATGGCTGCAACCAAAAAATGGCCGGGCATTGTGGTGGGCACCTGCAGTCCCAGCTACTTGGGAGGCGGAGGCAAGAGACTCACTTGAACCCAGGAATTGGAGGTTGCTGTGAGCTGTGATGCCGCAGCACTCTATCCAGGGTGACAGCTTGAGGCTCTGTCTCAAAAAATAAATAAATAAATAAAAATAAAAATCTGCAAGTTGAGGAGGCGGAGCAAGATGGCAGCCGAGTAACAGCTTCCTTGCGGCTGGGCACAGTGAGACCGGGGAGAGAGGACCTCCGGCATCTCTGGCAGGTGGGATCTACCCAGGAACTTCCCCTTGGGGACACAGGGAGACAGCGTGAGGATTCTGGACACCCTGAGGAAGGCAAAAGCCGCGGAGACTGGGCAAGTGGTTGCGTCTGTTCACTCGGTCTGATCCTGTCGGTGGCTGTGGGTGGGGCAACAGTGGGACTGCAGGCTGGAAAGGCCTGGCCTGTGAGCTGTTTGGGTTTCTTTTGGACTTGGCACTCGGTCGAACTGCCTTGGGAGAACTTGGGCAGGAGTGTGGGGGGTTTTGAGTGTTGCCTGGGGCCCCAGACTAGGCCACTGAGCCAGAAAGAGCTGCCAGTATTTGGTGGTGGGCTGTGTGGAGCCATTGTGGGAGAACTGCTCTGG
>CAUYRH010112813.1:0-24139 GCA_963574655.1 Perodicticus potto | reverse complement strand
GGAGACGGGGGAAGACCGGGAGAGGAACGGAGAGAGCTTCTCTCTCCCTACTTGAAATCTCTCCCACTACCAGGAGCTTTGGTGTTTTCTGTATTCTTTTCTGTAAATCAATTCTGTCTTATCACGGACGGGTGGGGGGGGGAGAAATAATGTAATGAAGAATAATAAAATACATGTATTTAAAAAAAAATAAAAATAAATAAATAAATAAATAAATGAATAAATAAATAAATAAATAAAAATGAGAAATCACCTTCCAGGAGAAAGGCAAACATCTTCCCAGAACCCTAGAGGGTGAGTGACAGCGAATGGCCTGACACCTCACAGCCAAAGCAGAGAGCAGCCTCTGCCCTCCCCAGACTTCAGAAAGAGGAAGAAAACAGGGGTGATGCTCCTGTCCCCAAGTACAAAAGCTTGCATAGCTGCTGTCAAACTGTGTCCATAGAACCTCAGGCTCTTGAATAGGGGCGCCAAGAGCCTCCCTCAGAGTTCCCTACATAGCCTCTTGGTGCTTACCAGAAGGCAATCTTGGGAGATTATTGAACCATGATTGGAGAAGAAATAAAACATCCTACCTATGGACCAAGGTATAATATTCCACCTCGTCCTCTCGCTGTGTGTGATGGGGAAAGCATCCCAGAAAAGACAGGGTGCTATTTGTCGTAGACAGAATTGTCTACTGCTCCCTCCCACATTCCCAACATTCCTGATTTCCCTTTGGGATTCCACAGACCTCTGAGGGAGATGACCCCACACCCAGCTCCATCACAGGAGAAACCTCGCAAGCTAGTCCATTCCACTTCTTGGGCCAAATTCACATCGGTGCTCTGCAGTAATTCTGCTGGACAGATGAGACAGAGAGGGTAGGAGCATAAAATAGAAAGTGGGAGGGAAGGGCCACAGGGGAGGAGAAAGTGGCTGGAGAAAAAAGGCACGGAAGGAAAGGGAGAAATAAAAAAGAGAAGGGCAAGGCCAAGAAACGAGAGAAGGGCAGCTTCCCTCAACCAAACACTCCCTTGGACTACACATTCTCTTAATTTTGCTCCAGCATCATTGTCAAGACCCTTAGCCTATCTTTAGACACACTTAAAAGGAAGAAGAAAGGATATAGTGTCGCAAATGCCTCTTTCTTCAAAGAGATGGTACAATCATTAATGAGTCGAATGCTGAGCCCTAAAGACAAACCACCATATGGATTAAGGAGCTAAGCAAGGAATCGTACAATTACGAGGAAAATACATTTTGCTTCTCTCCTAGAATTTAACATTTTCTGTATTTCAGACAGTGCTGACCTTAGCATATTGCTCCTCCAGAAATGTGTGCTGTGAACTAGTGAACAAAGGAAAAAAAAAGTTAAAAAACAAAAAACAAAACCTCCTAAGTCTAAATACCCTAACACTGAGAAAGCTGCTTCTCCCTGTACAGAAACCTTGATTGACAAGCGTCTGGTCTTCCCTAACTAATAAACAACCTTGGCTATGATACCAAGCACTAGTTCTCAATCAATCCCAGACCACGGCCAAAGCCACACCCTCTACATTTCATTCTAACGTCTGTAACAGCCCTACCAATGATTATGACTTCTTTTCTCATCTCTCCTGTGTCATAAGGAGGTACAGTTCACCCCAAACAAAGGAAGCTAAATCTGCTTTTTTCTCCGTTTGCTAATAATGCAACTTGACCTGACAGGTGTAGGGCTTCTCACCCACCACAGTGGGGTCCAGGAGACGATTTTGGTTGAGATGAGAACACCTGACGAAGGCTCATCATTTTTCCCCTGAAACAGTCGCAGATGTCAACGGACGGACGGTCTTGGCAGCTCCTCTGCACAACCACAGAGCAGCCCCCATATCCTCAGGCCTTCACAGCACCCCAGGGCCTTCAGTGCCACAGTACATTCCCTGCACCCCAGAAGGTACATAATAAAGTAGCCTATGCTGGGGATAGGCTATATTACAATTTCTACTTACATTTATTCTTATCTTCAAGAAAATTAAATATATTCAGCATTACGTATACTCAACAATACGTATCAGCACCCTCCGCCAGATCATCTGTCATATAATCGGTGTCGTGTACAGAATTAGAAATACCCCAAGGCGGGATGGGAGTCCTACAGTGGCAGAAGGGTTGACAGGTGCAAGATCACTGCATTCAGCACTACAGCTCCCATTTGCCCAATCAGTGATTTATGGATTAGGTGATGCTGTTTAACAAAATCCAGCTGAGATTCCTGTGAATACCTGACAGACTTAAGATAATAACAACACACATGACCCAGCAAGAAAACGGGGGCACTGCCGTACCCCCTTCTCCTGGCATGTGATCTTTTCAACCTTCTTCTAGGATGAACTCTGATGATCCCATCAGATCTGACAAGGAGTCAGCCAAACCATGATAACAGATCACAGCCTGGTGAAAGTTGGTTCTACAGCCTCCATCATTACAGAGCCTTTGCTAAAGTAACTGCAGGATAAAGTCATCACAGTTACCAAGATAGCCCATTCTCCTAAAGTGTCTGTTTATGATTGTTTTTGAGATACACATAATTGGAAACCCATACATAGATTTAACTTATATGTTAATAATGATCAGTAGTGTTTGTTTCACTTAAAGGGGTGTATAATTTAAAAAGAAAAAATAATGTGTAGGGTCTCTATCAGAGGATTGTCCTGATCACTAACAAATAAATTTTTCATTCTCCTAATGAATCTCTATGTCCCCTTCCTTTGACTCTCTTTATCTCAGAATGACTCTGGTACACACGTGGCAGGGTGAGTCATCTCCCTCCCTGTCCTGCAGGGAGGTGACCCTTGCTAAGAAGGGTCAAGATCCTGTTGGCATAATAATAATGAGTGCACCGGGTTTTGCTACATACATGTAAAACAGGTGTTTTTTTCTTTTCATCAAGACCAAGGTCTGTTTATCGTACTGAAGATTACTGTTGAGGGCCTGAAGCACTCTTCCCCTGGAGCTCTCCTCACTCTCAAACCAGATGCTCCTAACAGGTGAAGGCCCTTGAGGATGGGGTTATAAGGAAGGGCTAAGGAGAAAAAGGCTTTAGGAAAACCCCAGAAAGAGAATGAAGAAAGGAGAACAGAAGAGACGAGACTTTTATCCATAACCAATGAGCTTGGCATCCTCTTCTGCAAAGCCACACAAGTCTGTGCATCCTTAGGGCAGTATTCCAAGGCCTTCATCTCCAAAGCATACCATGTACACCCCAGAAGGTACAAAATAAAGTCACATATGTTGGGTATAGAATATACTGGACTCTGAATGAACTGGTGAGCTCTCTGATAAGAAAAGTAAGCACCTGTTTTGCACCAGCCCATGAAAAAACTAATAGGAAAATGCCTTTGTGATAATGGATGGCATCCCTCCTACCCTAACAAATATTACAGCATGCTGTGTGGTGACAGATGAGAGAGAATTCTAGCACTGCCCACAGGTGTCCGAAAAATAATTTTCAAAGAGAAAGCATTAATCAATTGATGCATCGATGCGGGAAGGGGGTCACTAATTTCAGTAGGATCTGTAGCTTACCAGGTAACTTTCCTGGTTCCCTAGATGATAAATTGCATTTATCCTCATTACTTTCTGAGTAAATTATTTTATAATTCCTGGATTTGGCTTCTGAAGATGCCTGGTGACTCATAAACGCCAATCTGACTAATGTCTCATTTTGAGAATTCAGTACGCACAGAAGCCCAGACATCATTTCCCTTGCCAAGAAATGTATGATATTTTCAATAAAAACAAAGAAATGAACATCCAGAGCACCAAGAAACACATCTGCACCTGTTGTTACGGTGGTTTTTATATTCTACTTGCTGGGTAGTCAGGAGATGAAACACCCAAAGATGTAATAAGAAACCACTGTTCCTATTAAGAGAGCATATTATGAACTTTTTTATGGCCCTGAGTTACTTATTACCACGTTTTTGCCATATTCTCTGCCACCCCTTTGTCTATAGTGCATTGACCTTTATATTCAAGCCAAGAGGAGCTGTATTTGAATTGCAGTATTTTATTTATATAGCACTGCTCCTGTGAAAAGTTCAAAGTACTTTATAAATATCTCTCTAAACCTAAAAGTAACTTAAGTGTCACTGTTTTCATCTTAAATAAAGACACACAAAAAAAGGAAAGTTCAAACAGCTAAAATTGGCAATTTAGAGAGGATTTAACAATTCAGCCAAGAGTTCTGGATAAAGATTGTAAGTTGACTTTAAATACGTATCTACTTCCCAAAGCCCACTAAATTGATTATAGTGGAAAATTCTAAGTTATAAACAAAATGGGAAAAAATGAACAGGAGAGGACACAGTAGCATATGAGAAGTTTCATCAAAGATTTGGAAATTCTAGAAAGTTCACTAAATCTACACATGTAAACAACATCTTCCAAAGTAAGTTTTACAAAATTAATATTTTGACCAAATCTATCTGTATCTTCTGTCTGTATTTTTCAAGGGGTTCCCGAATCAGGAGGAGAAGTCAGGATTGTACTCCAGGTTGCCCAAACTATCAAGAAACAAGCGTCTCCAAATTAAAAAGACCCACAACCATTAACTGAATGAATAGGGAAAATTCCATATGACGGCATGTAACTGAAATTCAATGACAAAGACCAAAAAAGGTCCTAAAAGGTATACAGGGAGGACAAGCCACATGCCAAAAAACCCTTAGTATCTGAATCAAATGGGATCAGATTCTTCAAAAGTAACATGGCACAAATGATGTCAATGTATAGTGCCTTCACAGTTTTAAGTAGAAATTATTTCTAACCTTTTTATACCCAGCCAAATGTTCAAAAAGATGAGGCTGAAATAAGGAAATTTTCATTGGCTAGAAATGATGTCTTCTGCCAGTAATCCCAGCACTTTGTGAGGCCAAGGTGGGAGTTGGCCTGGAGCCTGAGGAGTTTGAGACCAGCCTAGGCAACTTAGTGAGACGGCATCTCTACAAAACGCAGACAAATTAGCCAGCTGTGATGGTTCACACCAATAGTCCCAGCTACTTGGGAGGCTGGGGCAGGAAGATTACTTGAGCCCGGGAGTTGGAGGTTGCAAGGAGCTATGATCATAATACCCTATTCCAGCCTGAGTGACATAATGAGACCCTGTCTCAAAAACAAAAACAAATACAATTTTCAGACATAGAAGGCACAGTATTTTTACTCCGGGAGATGCACTCCAGCATTATAAAGGAACAAACCAAAAAAGGGGAAGAAAACAGAGAATTATTCAAAAGAGAAGAGCAATAGAGAGAAGTTCTGCAGTAAAGGAAGTGCAGCTGGCATAAAGACAAAGCATCTGCTCAGGAGGACAGACAAGTCCAGGGGAAGGAACTCCACAGGAGGAAATGAAAAAGAAGACACTATCTCATATGGCTGAGTAGTTAAGTAAATGTTGATGGGTATGAGTCAAATCTAAGGGAGCACTGGACGGAACTAAGTATAAGTACATATAAAACTATACAACTCTAAAAATAATACTGCTTTTTTGATTGAACAAGAAAGGAAATAACATAATATAATATAATGCAATGATGGGCCCTTTAGTTATCTCACAGATACTGATTTCACTAAAACTTTCGGAAGTTAACCATATTAGGAAGATGGAGGAAAGAAAGTGAGTATTTTAGGTCTAAATCTTCATCTACCAAAATAGAAAGCCAAAAGATAATATCTAAAATGGGATAGAGCATCTGTTTGGAAATAGAAAGGTAAACATAAGAATAAGCTGCCAAAATAAATAATTACGGTTCCTCGTGGAAGCAGGACTGAAGTGTGCAGGAGGAATGAAGGCGACAGCTAAACACATTGTATGTTTCGCTTTTCATTATTATTCGAGGTTTTTATCACTGCAAGTATTACTTTGATAAAATTTAAAAGTTCCGGGGAAAAGTCCCTTGCAAAGAAAGTACAGGTTTATATGAGATTACACCCATAGTCTATATTGTTGAACGCTTTTTTATTTAATGCTCGTTTTTCCATTTACAGGACAATAAAGTATATTAGTCTTAGAGTAGCCCATAGATTTGTTCTAACACTTAGTTCTCTTGGGACAAATGCTTCTAATGTAAAAGGTGAATAGAACATGGAGGGGGCGGGGGAGAAACTGAAGAATGACAAGTCAAAAAATACATGTATTCACTTGAAATGAAAAAGTCTTTTAAAAGTTGACTTCTTACATTTAAGCATTGTACTTGTCTAAGCCAGATTTTAGTTTTGAAGTTGTCATAATCTTCTAAGAGTCTTTAAGAAGCAGCATAATCTCTGCTTGAAATCTTAAGGCACATTCTCAGTGAATTTTGACCAATTTAATTGTTTTCTCTGTGGTGTTTCTGTGGTTGCCTAACAAGTGAACTCTACCACAGAAAAAAGATATTTTATCCACAAAATTAATCCAGGAAAATATGCAGAACAATTAATCTATTTTCTAAATAAATCAACCTTAAATTCAGAAGTTAATTGAATTAAATTTCTAGTATCCTAAACCAATGAATTGTTTCAAAGACAAAGTCCGAAAACAGGAAATCATAAAGGGAAAATGACAGATAAGGATTTCTCTCGGACATGTTATACTCATAATATTTTTCAAGTCTTTTTCAAAATTATGCTTATAGTTTTACTGGGAATGGTGAGAAAAACATTTATTCACATTCCTTATGGTAGTATAGTACTATGAATTTTGTTGTAAATGTGGCGTAATATGTCTACCGTGCTGGTACACACTACAGAACAAATCCCGACAACTGGGTGTAATAAACAGGTCTTCCATGTGAAATTTTAAGGTATCTCTTCTTTTTCAAAAATTTTAATAGAAATTAATTGGCTCAAAAGTACCAAAAAATGCAAAAAAAAAAAACCTTGTGCAAAAAATGGCACAAGGAGGCATTGTCAGTATTATCTTCATACTTCAGGAAATCTAAATTTCACAAGAATACTATTTTTCTATTTGTAGTTAACATGTAAATGTTTTATAATCAAAAAAAAATCTTAAAATGTATTTATTGTGTAATGTTGTTTCATAGGACAAATTAGGTAGAGTTTTGATTGACAGCATATACTTTATTTTTCCCCAATACCTAGCACAGAGAAAGGCATGAATGAGATACTTACATTTTTTTAAATGAATAAATAAATCAGTTTGGATGATAGGTGATATGTAATTATAACCCATCTTTATTTTTCACAGTTTCATAACTCATCTGAAATCTAAATAAATACTTCTAAACATCTCTCTCCACTTAATTTTCCATATTGTCCATGATGTATACTTTTCTAATTAATCTTTTTGGGGAGAATTTAAGAAAAAACATTGCAAAGAAATTTTGAAGGCTATCCATTATAAGTTAAACATAGATGACACCTACAAAATTTTGAATTTCTTGTCAAATCTCATTCATATAGCAGGGTGGGATTTCAGGGTCAAAATGAAAGACTAAGAAGGGAAAAAATTATTAAATCAATTTATATCAATGGTGCATGGGGTAGGGAATAAGGAGAGGCAATCCTCCTAATAGGCAGGCAATAAGGAGGTAAAATGTCTGTAGAATAATTTAAAAATAATAAGAAAAATTGATTAATATTTAATCTACACTTTATCATCATGCACCTTCTAAACAATATATATGATAAAATATTTCTTCCTCCTAAAATATTATCTTGGTCTAAGTAATAAACTATACATGTGGCTACTGTTGAGTTCTAATAATATTCATGTGAGCTTCATATTAATATACTTCTATTACTTATCCATGAACAAGTATTAATTATACAATGGCAATTACTTTTAGAGCTCCCAATTGCACATTGTATCCCTAACACACAGACTCAACTATATGCATTTAGTTTCAGAGTAAATTCATATAGTTTAGAATTGTCTGAGATGACTTTGATAAACAATACCGTACACCATCCAGTGACACCAGACCTTCCGTGTGTTTTTTGTTTAAGTAGGAAATTTGACATTAGCAATGATGGCCTAACAATTTTAAAGATGAAAAAATAAAACATTAATTACTTCAATTTTGACATTGTATGTGACCCCTTGGAGTTTTTATTCGAGCTTAAAATGGTGAAACAGAATGTGAACTATAAGGGTTGCATTTTTGTTTGGAAAGAGTGCATTTTTGTATGTGAAATATATTATTAAATTTGAAAAATGTAAAAAAAAAATGAATTGGCTCAACATAGGGATACAATGCTTACTTCTACAAACCAACCTGTACCATTTTTATATTTCTTAAATAGCCTTCTGAATCCAAATGGAAGAATTTTCTTAGTTTCAAGAAAAAGCAGGGCGGCACCTGTGGCTCATCGAGTAGGGTGCCAGCCCCATATACCGAAGGTGGTTGGTTCAAGCCCGGCCTCGGCCAAACTGCAGAAACAGAAAAATAGCTGGGGGCATTGTGGCGGGCGCCTGTAGTCCCAGCTACTCAAGAGGCTGAGGCAAGAGAATCGCCTAAGCCCAGGAGTTGGAGGTTGCTGTGAGCTGTGTGAGACCACGGCACTCTACCAAGGGCGATAAAGCGAGACTCTGTTTCTACAAAAAAATAAATAAATAAATGTAACCTAACCAATGATTAACTACAAACATCCTATATATTATACATGTAACATGTATTATGTATAACATATGATTTATAATCTGATTTTTAGAAATTTAGACATTTAGATGGCTTTTCCATTTATCACCAATGAATCTTTGCTGATCTCCTAAGAATTTTTAAAGGAAATCAGCAGATGAATGTTGTCAACACCACCACAAATTTAGAGATACAGATATAGACTTTGCCTTTAGCCCAATGGTTAAGCTTCAATGCAAAATGGCCATTTGCAGCCACAGCTCATATAGGGTGGAGGGGCACCTGGAAACAAATAGTTTGAGAACCCCTCAATGGGACAACTGCTCTAATTCACCCATTAATCATGAGAATGACCACATAAAGAACTCTGTGATCCAACTTGACCAGCAGAAACTGAGTATCGATTCCATGCGGCCGACTAGAGACATCGGCAGAATGATCATCTTCACTCCAAATGCTTCATCAGCTGCAGTGAAGAAAATTCCCAGCATAAAAAGATCTCAGGCAACAAATAACAAGTGAGCTCATGAAAGACAAAGAGCTTTGCTGAAGCCACCGTGGCTGTCTGTGAAAAGACCACACCGTGGAATTCACAGTCATGAGTCCGGATTTGTGGCCAAGACGTTTGCATTGAAACCACAGATAAAATATTTTTCCATGCCACGTACCGTAGCAGTGGCACAAGGCGTCTGTGGCCAGTGCTAAAACAACACACTGGAGCTTCAGCTGTCCCTGAAGTCACATGCGTTTTCTCCCAAGTCCTCTGAGACTAAAACAGGGAGGTCTGGAAAATGAGAACCCCCTTGAGGGGATGAGGCGGGAGGAACATGGCTGAGAGTAGTGACAGTGCTGCGGCTGGGAGGAGCTTCCTCGGGTCACCATAACGTTTTCCAATGATGCTGCCCTCCAAATAGCAGAGGTGGGTGCGTGCTTATTTGTGCTGGTGTGTGCGCAGGAGTGTCTGTCTGTCCTTCCTCCTGTCAGAGACCCATTCTCCTCGAGTGACCAGATGTCGATAAAGCTCCAAATCCATAGAGCAAGGTTCCCCATAGGTTTCCCCACTGGTGGCGTCACAGATATCTCACATTTCACAAGCTTTCACTCATTATCTGTCCTGAAATTCTGCTTCTTTTTCTCTGTTCCTAACGTTCTCCCCAGTGAGACAAAAGCTCCATAGCACAGAAGGCCAAGTTGACAGCTGGTGGTCACTCACAATGGCCTGCGACGAGGGCCCTAGGGACCTGGCCTGAGCTCACCCAACTTAGTCTAAAATTGTCCATGGAAAAAAAGGAAAACAAAACTCCTCCATAAGTATTCCAGGGATCAGACTGGGCAGTAACAGGGAAGGAGAAGACGTCCCCTGTTCTGCCACCTGAGGACACTGAACCTTCACCACTGCCTCGTGTTTTGTTTTTCAGTGAAGTGCGTGTTTGTCTAAAGTCAGGAAGCCTATCTTATTTATGCCTCGTTAGCATCTCTTTCCCTCTTTCCAACATCTCTGATTTCTTCTAGGGGAATCTGAGGCTCCAGGGAAACCAGCTCCCTACCAGTTCTGAAACTAGAACACCCCAACTAAGCCAAGGTGACCAGCATATTCAAACGTATTCTATAAACAATGGGCTTCAAGTTGAACACATGACCACATCCCATCCAGGAAGACTAAATCCTGGGATAATTGCTTGGCTTGTTAAGACAAAACCTACCTTCCACAGCTGCCTGTGTTGTGTAGATGTGGGGCCTTGAACCCTAAAGCCAATTGTTAACATAGGAGAAGCTGTTCTAAGAACTAAGCTAGATGTGGAGGCAAGCAGAGGTGAGAGAAGTGAAATTTTATGGAGCAGAATTGCAGATGAACCCCTGGAGCGTATCTGAAACTCAGCCTCCTGCTAGAATTTACAGAGTGGAGAGCAAATATATATGCCAACAATTTAAGTCGATTCAAGTTAGAAGTTCTGCTATTTCCAACTAAAGCAGCCAAACTACTGTTTACGTTTGTTTTCCGATTAACTCCTGGAACTTCTTCAGTGCGTACAATATATTCTGGTGCATGAAAAAAGAAATCAAGAAAGAAAATGAGGAAAGAGGGAAAGAGGAAGGAAAAAGCAGGAGGGAGGGAGGAAGGAAAGCAGAAGAGTGAAACAGAAAATTTACACGTTTACAAAGAACAAAAATTGCAGAAAGATACAACGTTGTCACTTAAATAACAGATGTTAGCTCATATTAATTTTTAGCTTCCTACATGGGAGGAGACAAGCAGAAATGAATGTGTTTTGACTCGTTTACAGAAAAGTCTAAGAAGGAATAAGGAAAGAGTAAATCGGATAACCCACTCTGAACTTGGAGAAAAGTTACCTATAAAGAGCACGGGCTTATTTTATCTACTTTATATGTTACTATTATTTTGTGAACTACCGTTATTTACATTCTTTTCATTCTGTCCTGATACTGAAACAAGAAACTTACTTGGAAAAGAGAAAAATCTGCATAATTGGCATAACAGGATTCCGGCAATGCCCAAAGTGACCTGCAAGGCCGCACAGACGCATTTGGTAAGGATGACAACATAAGAATCAACATTTCCACCTGTGTCAGTGGACTTTTGCCTAAAATGGACTTTTGTCTCAAATGAGGAAAAAATGAGAGAACATGACTTTCTTTACTTTAATACATAACTGTTCAAATAAACACGGATTTAGGTGTAGAAATCAGACACATGTGATGCTAATTTTGAATAAACTGAAATTCAAATCAGGAGCCCTTTCCTAAGGTGAGCTGGACTGCCCGAATTCCCTCCTAAGATCGGCCATTTCACACAGGCCCACGGGTGGGATTTAAGGATTACCTGCAAAGCCTTCAGCTCAGAAACGTCTCTCCTCTGTCCCATGAAACTGTAAGCCAACCACATCCTTCCTGACATCTTAGGGACTACTATTGCAAAGAATCTCAAGAAGAATAATATGAAAATTGTTACGGTTTAAGAATCATTAACCCCTTCTTGGGTACTAGTTTGTTTGATGCTTTCTGCCCTCACGAATGGGAAGACAACAGCAAAATCCTTAGAGGGGGCCTCACACCGCACCAGGCCGAGTACCTCACTCAGGAGGAGGTGAGAGTTGCGAACACAGAGCTTTCCGTGTGAGCACAGAGCTGGGCGAGCCTGGGGGGGCTGACCGTTCATGGTCAGTTATAGACTGAACTCCTTGTTCTACTCTCTCCTCCCTTCTCACTACTGCAGTCAACTTGTCTTTAAAAAATAAAATAATAAAATAAACAGGCTACGGAATGGAGACAGGGGTATCCTGCGCCTGAGCAGGGAGGGGACAGAAAGGAAGGGAGCAGAAGGAAATGCCAGAAGCTAATTACCCCTGTTGGCCAAAAGAAGCATCCCCCCCTCGAGCCCACCCTGCAAGATCTGCCTCAGACCCGGGCCCCACCAACTGTATGAAGAGGGTACAAGGGAAAGTCAACCAGATAAATTCCAAATCAAGTAGACAGATTGAGGCCCGAGAAGGGACGCATGGTAATAACTACTACTGATCCTTCCTGCACTTCTTCCTACACACCTTCCTGTGGGATTGCTTCTCTGGGTCACTTTTCTTCTGCAACTTACAGAAAGCCCTAATTACTATCAATCACAGACTTCATTTTTGAATTAAAGATATACTTGTGAAACCCCCAATTATGCATCAGCTATTTATTACAGCATTGTTACTATTTTGCTCTAAAACTGTAAGCACTGTGAAACTGGAGGCGGTCTCTATGGAATGGGATTTGTGTAGTATCCACACGGCCAGATGGGACCTCACTGGCATTCTGTTCCTCTCTCACATACATAGTTTTTATGAGGCGTGTGACTTTTTGTTTTATATATAATTATCATAAAGCATGCAACTTTTCATTGTAGACTTTTTTTCTCTGTAAACTAAATTTGAGAAACAGAGTGATATACCTGGGGTAAAATGATATGATATCTTTAGTACACTTTCCCCATGCTTTCTGGAGTCTGTAAGAAAAGATAAAACTCTAGTCCAATTAAACAAGGGAAATCCTTGAGGCTTGGACATTTGGATAAAAGAGTCTATGAAATCAGCTGACCTTGATTCTGGATTATCAAGGGTGCAAAATCTGAAGTCTATGAAAAAGAAATGACTTGCTCAAAATCACAGCCCATCTCAAGAACCATAAATAGGGAAACCACTCAGGGGTCATTAAGAAGCAGTCGAATTCAGTGAGGGGAGCAGAGGCTGTAGAATCGAATGGCTGAAGTTCAAATGTAGGCTCTGCCACTTACTCACTGGGTTCCCTGTGACAGGCTGATGAACTTTGTACGCCTCAATTAGCCCATCTATAAACTGGGGCTGCTCATGGCCGTAAACCGTTGAATTGAAATGAGGATGAAATGTTTCTATACCCCGGAAAGTGCTTAATGCATTAATAATCATGCATTCTTTGGTATTGCCATTTCGGTATCATTAGTTTGTTTGGTTTACTGTCTTTTATTATTATCATTTATTATCACTGTTTCAGGAGGGTTTTGAGAATGTGAGTGAGTGGGCTGGAATTGAATCAATACAAAATAAGACAACTCCCCCTGGAGGATGAGGAGGTACCCGGTAATTCCAGGAGCCTAGTTCTTAGAAGTCAGTCCCCTGGGCTTGCATGTAGCAAATGCATTCTGACCAGAAGTGCAAGTCTGGCCCCCAATACCACTTTCTACCACATCCCCCACCTAACAGGAGATGTGCCTGTTCATGTCACTCATTGCTCTCTGTGGCTCAGATCTTTCGAGTTCCAAGCATGGTTCACCTTCCTATAAATTACAGGACATATTTTCAAGTGCAGGCTCCTCTGCCTCACCCCTAAACTGAGGGCTTGAATCAAAATTTCTGGGAGAAAGGTCCAGGAAGTGCCTACCAGGGGAAACTGCACTCACACACATTTCAGAAGCACTTGTGATTTATTTATTTGGCACTTGTCTTATTCCTTCCACTTGGTTGTATATTATGTCACCTACAAGACCTACTTAGATTCCTTTGTCCACGGCTCCATGCACACAGTAGGTCTGTGGTGATTACTCACTCAGTACATATTTGCTAATAAGCAGAAGCCGCTCCTGCTAGACAGGAGGAGAGAGGGTGCAACCAGCCAGCAATGTTGCTGCAAAAATTGGACACAGCGTCTCAGGACTTCAACAAGAGTCTTAATGGTATGCAGTGGGTTGTTTGGTTAAATAACTCCACTCCAAAAAAAAAGTGGCAGCAATAGAGAAGAACACACAAAGACCCAGCTGCCCGAAACATGAATAGCCTGGCCAGGCAGTCCCATCAGGACCCACGGAGAATACAGATCAGAGGCAAATGGGAAATCTGAGATGAGCAAGGGTCTCCGTGGTACTCGCCGTAACCCACTTTCAACTCCCCCTTTCCTCTGCACCCCCTCCCCACTTCTTTCCTCCCCAAACCCAAAGTTATTAGAGCAGTTAGGAAAAAAGAACTAGTACTGTGTGAAGACGGAGGGTCCCGCGCACGGGCTCTGCAGCTGGGCACGGGCTACATTATGCTCATTATTCCCAGGAGGCGTAAGCCGGAGAGAGCGCCTTCTGCAGCTGGCATCTTGGAAGCTAAGTTACTCGCGGGACTCAGCGCGGAAACACTGGACTTTGTTCGTGAAGATGATCAGAAGAAATTCGAGGTGGTCGGGGGATTTCAAACAAAAATGTCAAGGTTCAAAATTCTAACGTTTTCAATAAAAGAATATGATTCTGAACACAAACCTGATACTGTCCTTGAGAATTAGAGAATGTTAACTCCAGCCCATTTACAGTTAAAACTTACATGTATAAAGATGATAGTATACAATTTGGAGAATTACACGGCGCAAGTTTAATTCCTTCACATAGAATGATATTGCTGGAAAGGACCTCAAAAGGTATTGGCTCAGATCCCTGACTACAGGGTTATGATTATCTATGCCTGGAATTGCCTCTTCATGATTTCTAGGGAAGGAGAATTCATAAATTTTGTATAACCCGATGGAATGTGTTTTTCACCTTGAATGCAGTTCTTCCTTGTATGCAACTGAAATCATTGCCGATTTCCTTTGTCTCACTCACCACGTGTACTGATGCCAGTGCAACCCTTGCTCTCTTTGGCACGGTCTTCTGAATTCCTACTATTTTTTCCACATCCTTTAAAGAAGTAAAATAAATGAACACAACCTAAGGCAGTACACAGAAAAATCTGGACCATGAAACATGAACTCTATACTCCTTTTCAGACAAATGATGGTTTTTATTCTACCAAATATTTTCTCTCTCACACACACCCGCTTCTTTATATGTGGATTAAATTGTTAGATCTCTAGGTCTCTTTATTCTGTAACTGTGTGGTTTTTCTTTCCATTTTAAACAACCTCTGTCGACGGCATCATGCTCAGCTCTCTTCCTAATACTCGTCCCTCCTGACTTCATCTTGCTTTGAGGCACCATCTTTCCTAATAGAAACAGAATTCAAAATAGCATTAGCTAATCTTCTAAAGAATGTATAAAGAATTTGATCTCGGATCACTTTCAAATGTAACGAGTGTTTTTATAATTCCTTTATATCATCAGTTCACCAAAGCACTAAATACATACAATGAATCTGAGGCCAGCGCTGTCGACTTACTCTCTCCTGAGCCACTGGCAACCATTCTTGGGAAGGCAGAAGTTGAACTTATCAGAATTACCACTTAGAATCACTTTTTTAAAAAAAAATTCGGATAAAGGGTGGCACCCGTAGCTCAGTGGTTATGGCGCTGGCCACATACATGGAGACTGATGGGTTCAAGCCTGGCCTGGGCCTGCTAAACAACAATGACAACTGCAACCAAAACATAGCCAAGCATTGTGGCAGGCACCTGTAATCCCAGCTATTCAGGAGGCTCAGGCAAGAGAATTGCTTAAGCCTAAGAGTTTGAGGTTGCTGTGAGTTGTGATGCCACAGCACTCTACTGAGGGTGACATAGTGAGACTCTGTCTCAAAAAAAAAAAAAAAAAATTCAGATTAATATAGGGTACAGATGTTTAGGTAACAATGTCTGCATCTGTTGGGTAAGGTCCCTGTCGTAGTAGTGTCAGGAGGTGTGCCATATACCATCCCACTGTGCCTGTCAGATGGGAGCACACCAATCCCCTTCCATCCTCTCTCTGCTCCCAGCTTGAATTGAATTGAATTTTTCTCTTGTGTGAGTGGGTGTTAGTTTGTCTACTTGCTTCACATTAATATTGAATATGTTGGAGATTGCTTTTCCATTCATGTGATACTTTACCAAGAAGAACATGCACAATCACTTTTTCAAATGGAGTCATTTGGCTCAATCACCCAGTCCCAGCAATGGTTCCTCATCATAATTAGAACAAAGTCTAACTCCTTGCCATGACCACAGAGCTCTTCCCTGCCTGACACCACCACGTAAGTCAGGTACATGGTCCATTCCTTCCCATTCTAAAACATCTCGTGACCGACCATCCCCAACTCAGAGAATTAGCATGCCCTGTTCTTTCTGCCTAGAAGATTCTCCCAGAAGATCTTCACAAACCGGCCTCCTCACCAATCAATGCTTGGCTACCTGCATTTTCTCCTCCATGTCCCCCCCAGCTGGCAGTAAAATTCCATACCATTCCGGTGCATCTTCCTTACCCTGTGACCCAGTGCCTGGCAGGCGCTGAGCACCCAGTGAGTATGTGTGGAATGAATGAACATGTGTGAGGTTCCGTGCATACCACTAACACCCAGACTGCTATGGGCTCCACTCCAACCACAGCTATGCAAGATCCGCTCCCCTCACACCGAGCAAAGAGGAAAGGGGGGTATCCAGGAAGCAGTGAAGAAAGGCATGCACCTTCGAGGTCACAAAATAAATCCAGACACAAACATTTCTTCCCCCCTTGTTTTATTCTCTACTTGAAACAAATTTCTGACAACAAATATGAATAAAACATATTTTCTTTGTGACCTCTAAACTGACTACTATATTCATCAACTCAAGCAAAAACGAGTATCATGTGAGAAACAACTCAAAAATCTTACCAAAATTATACATTCCGTTTCCAGCTTTGTTTCAACATTGGCATCCAAGTTTACATAAATGAAAAATGCTTTTTTGTGGATTCTGAGAAATGAATGTTAGTATAAATTTGATAGCTAATGCGAAGCAAAAAGCAAAAATGCAAAATTATTCCCAAAGGACTCAGAGAGTTCAACTGTCGGAAAACGTGGCGAGGAGTTCATTGTTGTTCTTTCATTCCCTAAGGTATGTTTTACTCAGACTGCAAGTACAATGGGAGGAATCAGGATTAAGGATAAAACTTTTCTTGTGATACCTGAAGCTCCATAGAGCTATGGAAAATACAGGAAGAACACTATTTTATTCGCACATACTAAAACCTATCTCTTTAATGTGTGCCCTAAAATGATAAAGAATGAAATGTCATCAAGAAAAATAAAACTGCATATGAATTCAGACTACTATCATTCAATGAGCTGATTTTGTTAGCCATTTTATATTTTCATTCTTAAAAATGGTTACCATCGTAAAACACGGGTCTCGACGCCACACGTCCTTGTGCCCTGTCCCACCACGAGAACCCCTGCTGACCACGGGTTCCATACCTTGCAGCCACTGTGGGTCCTCGTCTTCATCAGCGGCGTGGTGGTGCATAGTTCAATAGCCTCCGGCTCGTGGAAGATGACAGCTGGGAGAGGCTCCTTTTTCAGTGTTAGGACATTCAATTTAGACTTCAGCATGGTCTGAAAGTGCTGAAAAGCAAAAAATAAGTGGAATGTAGTTAAATCTTGCGCTCCTGTCTATGGTGCAATTGTACATAAAACCCAGGAACAAAGGGTTTGTTTTATTAACTCTGTTTTAGTAGGTGAGGCCATGAAATGGAGGGTGGCAGCTAGGAAGCTATAACTGTGAGCGACGGTCAGTCCCCATGCAAGGACAGTGAAAATCTGGGCTAGTGGTACAGTCAGCTCACTCAGCACCTTATGTTCTGAGCTGCTCGTCCAAGGTGCTATATACAGATGAAATTATGACAGTGTAATCTAAGTAGATTTAGTCACACAAGTAAAGATGTTTGGAAGAGAATGTTATAGAAGTTATTTCGGGAAAACATATTGTGGAAGGAGTGGAACAGACGAACAAGGACATAAGCGTTCTGTTCTCTGCATCTCCTCAGCTCTTTCCCGCACTGGCTGTAGAACCCTGGGAAATTCACCGTTTTTCCATGGACCATTTTACCCTGGGTAAATATCCATTCTATATGCAACTCCTGTTGGCACTAGTTTTGAAAGACACCTAGCTCCAACCATAGTTAGTCACTGCTATCTTTATCATCCAGCCCAAGACATCTCCTTGCTTGGTTTATTATAACAATACACAAGCTAGTCCCATCACTTCCAATCTCATCTCCTTACAGAATATTTCCACACAGTGGCCAGAGAGATCCTTCTACAACGTGATCCTGCCATGCTACATCCTTGCCCAAACTCTGCCACATCTTCCCATTTCCTCATAGGAAACCTCCAAGACCTGGCCTTGGCCTTTGAGATCATGCATGCCCCTTACATTTCATCCCATATCCCTCACCGTCTCACTTAAACACCCATCTGTAGTAGCCTCCTTGCTCTTCTGAGAATAAGCCAAGGACACAGGTGCCTAAGGAGGCTCTGAACATGCTGCTCCTGCCCAGGGAACTGTAAGCCTTGCTTCCTTGCCTTCTTGAGAACCCTGATCAAAGGTCACTCCATGAAACAATCCTTATCAATATCTAAAACAGCACACACACACAGACACACACCTGGCTTCATAGGCACGCAGTTGTGCAATCACACAGGGCCCCACACTCAGGATGGTCCCACTCTCAGAAGGTCTCCACACTTGGTTGAAAATATTTCGTTTAATGTCCTCATCTTGAAATAATAACTTTATCCTTGAACCCATGTTTTGTGAGTGGCTTTTGGTGGTACAGTGGAGCACATGCCTGAGCACTGTGTGTGCATCCCCCACCCTCATCACCTATTTTCACAGAGCCTTAGTGATTGCCCCATGAGCATAGAATTCTGATGGATTCAAAATACGCAGGAATTCAACCAGAGACAAAGTTGAGTAGGAGGTAAGCACATTAAGCCTAAGACCCAGGAAGCAGGGGCATGCACAGCCCCAGGGCCACACTTTGGAACCAGAACAGGCTTCAGATGCACAAAGAATTCAGCTGTGTTGGATGCACGTGTGTGATCAAGGAATCCTATCACACCCTTTCCCACTGGTATTACTCCCTATATGAGAAACCACATAGGCTGAAAATGATGACCAGAAAAACGGGGAAATTCAGGGCAACCCCAGCTCTTGACCCTCTCTTGTCGCCAGGAGGCTGAAGGAGAAGTACTGGGAGAACACGCAGGCGTCAAGAAGTGAAAGGGTGACAGGTAAGCTCATTGTGTGCAGCGTTTTTGCTGTTCTAATTAAAAACAAAATACAGTATGAACTAGAAAATGCAAATTGTGTAATTTCCATGATTTTATTCTTACATTTGCATTTAAAGTGAGCGCTGCACAATATAAATTCCAGCTCACAATCTAATTTTTTTAATTTTTCTTGGCTTAGAACTGCACTAAATGGCAAATAATGACAATTTTTAAAACACCATGATTTCTCCAGAAAATGATTCAAGAAAAAAGGACAAGGTTTTAAATCTTAGTACCCTCTTGAGGGGCATTTTTTCTTCCTGATTTTTGGAGCGGGATCACTCCATTTTCACATCGCACTGGGCCTCACAAGTCGTGTAACTAACTCTGCGTACACACATTCCTCACTGGCTAGTCCTCTTCTCTGCTTTATTGCTCTTATCATGACTTACCACTACTATATAAAATTACGTAGCTTTTTGTTTATTTTATTGTCTCCCAAACAATAAAATAAGAGCCACGGGAATAGAAGCCATTTTATTCAAGGAAGTGCCCTGACAGCCTAAAATAGTTCCTGGCACATTAGGGGGGTCTGATGAATATATATGGAAAGAAATGAAGTTAGTAATGAAAGAAAAATACAAATTACAAATATAAAAATAATCATGTCTAAATCAGGGTTCATACACGTTATCTGCTCACTACCTCATTCAAGTGGATCTCACTAGACCTCCTACGGTTTAGGAAATCAACACAGGACCGAAAGAAGTAAACAGTAGCACACATATAATTACATTCACCTAAGTTTAAATCACCAAAATCAATTCTTTAAAAAATCTACACAGTTTAGTATAACGGCAGTAGAGGCTTTGGAATTTGCAGGAGGACAAAGCTTGTATTTGGCATGTCCACAAAGCGTCCACGAGACCTCCAACAGGCCACTCTGGCCGTCGGTTTATGTGGCTACTCAGCTAAGCTACCACACCCATTATGCAATCAAACAAATCAAACACAACTCTACCTGTCACTAGAGAGGTATTTGTAGATGTCATTAAAGTCCATAATCAGCGATTTGAAGTAAGGGGGATCACCCTAGATAATCTGGGCGAGCTTGATTCAGTCAGTGGGAAGCCCTCACTTAACGGGTGAGCTCCGGCTTTCCTGAAGAAGACGCAGTCCCTGGCGGACATCAGCTTCAGCCTGTTACTGAGAGCTCGAGCCGACCCTTCCTGCCTGCCGTTTCAGTCTTTCCTAGTCAGCCCCCACAGCTGCATAAAAGAATTCCTTCAGTATACCTCTGACTATAGATATCCTACTAGTTCTGTCTCTAGAACAGAACTAGTTCTAGTAGTGGTTAAATCTTGATTGATACAGTCACTTTACAGAATACAAAATTGCCAGCTCTGAGGTCAATATTTTTTTAATGGGAAGGAGACTTACATTTATCAGAGAGATTTGTATTTAAGAAGGAAAGTAAGGGTAAGCCTTCACATTTGGCTGGAAATTTGTGTCTTTGCTCCTAATTGATTCCGGTCCAACACAGGGTGTGGGGTTTGGAGTTGGCAAGGTGGGGGGAGTGGATCACGGAGAGTGAGAGCTGAAATTGTTTTGTCTCCCTAAGAAAGAAACTAGGGCCAGTGGAAGAGGTGGGTGAAGGAGAGAACAGAAGCCAAGGTAGAAGCAGGTGGGGGCACTGCCCTGCCTGCCATTCGGTTCAGGGGCTACAAGACGTGCAGGAAAGCACAGGTCATCTCAGTCTGACTTCTGCCACACAGCGAGTTCTAGAAGCTGCCCTCCTCTCAGGAGGGTGGAATAGCCACACTGCCAGAAATTCTAAGATCGCCTTCCTGTCCCCACCATAGAACCAAAAACCACAGCTACTAATTTCAGGGGACTGAAAGTTGGGACTGGCTCACATGCTGCCTCCTTGATTATATAAACAGATTTTTTTTTTTTAAGCCTAAATTGGGGATAGAAAGATAACAAAGTTCAAATTTCTAATTCGACACAATGTGTTGTGTGACCTCAGCTTCCCAAGGCTCCTGAAGCTTGGCTTCTCCAGCCAGGCGGGCAGGTGCCTCGGACCCGCCCACCTTCTCTAAACATCTGTGTCTGGCCAAGTCCTCTGGTAAGCACAGCTGGAACAGAAATCAAATGTTAATCTCTGTGCAAAAGGGTTTATCACAGTTGGCACAGACTGAGGAGTCAAATGATAACTACAAATCCATGTGAGAAGATGGAGAGCCAAAGAGAGGCTAAGACAATATATGAAGTGAAATAGAGAAAATGATTCCTTTAAAAGAAATTCTTTTTCTTTTAATGGTTTTGTCCTTTTTGCCCACATTGAAAGGATGAAGACAAAAGAGGGACATAAAGTGTGGATCACTTGACGCATCATGGAATCCATAAGGATACATTTTTTATGGCAAATTAACATTTTATGTCACTCTGAGTTGCTTTTGGAAAATCTGGCAGTAAAAGTGTGATAGTTATAGCTGTTTCTGATAAGAACGTTCTTCCACCCCCTTCCTTGGGGAAACCTCTGTACTACTATATACTGCTGTGTGGAATGAGGCTGTCGGTCAGAATCCCTGTCCCCTGAAATGACACAAAGAATTTGTGACATAAACTGATCATCTCAAGCGCCTCACGCCCCTGCCCAAAAGCCGTGGGTGAGAGGAAACCCAAGAAGGGCCAAACAGACTTTTCTGGACACAAACATAGGGGGTTTCTAGAGGGGTAATATGAGTCCCCAAGATGGTCATTCTGAGAATGAGACCACACAGAGACGAAGAAAGACGAGGAATGGAGAGACACGGTCTGGACAGTGCTGCGCTCAGCTCCATCCCTGGACTGCCTAGACTATGAACCAATATATTCCCCCTCATACTGCAGCAAGCTTGAGTTAGGTGTCAGATCCTTGCAACTAAGAGGCCTTACAACACAAATTGCTTTGAAATGAAAAGTCAAGTGTGAAAATAAAATGGAGCCACTAACCACAAAATTTAAAAGGACTTGATCACTTTTAAACTGCAGAAATGCTTAAGAACAGTATCCTTTTTTTTTAAGAGAATATTATACTGACTTCAACAGACTGAACTTTAATGATAAAGCACCAACTAAGAATCTAACGTAGGCATTGTAGTCCCCAGGTCATTCATATCTAAGATAAAGGCCTCTGAGCTACTGCCAAAACGAGATGAATTCCCAGTCTCAAGGGCAGGCCAAATAGTGGACTTGCAATGACACCAAACTCAGGTGGCAGGTGCGCTCACTAGACAACAAAGCCCAGATGCTGTACCCAGCTCCGTCAGAGCTTCCTGACCTTGAACGTCCTGGGCCTCAGTTATCTCACCTGTCAATCTTAAAACGCTATGTTAGCCATGTCAAAAATGATATCCCTTGTGCTTTGCATGGACAAACAAGTGCAATGAAGATAATGGAAATTAGCATAATCCAGTAGCATTATACCAGGTCAAAAGGCAACAAAAGAAGGATTGAACAGAGGAGCTTGGAAAAGCTACCGCTCCCAAATCAAAGATGCACGGAGTTCCATAAAGAAAATGTGTCATTCATTCTTAAAGGAGGGAAGTGAATAGTGTTATAGAAAATTAGGGCACTTCCCTGAACAAATTAAACAAAGCGTGGCTTTCTGAGTGTGGCGCTTTCTGCGTGATCTCAAAATAGAGCCTCTAAATCAAGCCCTATTATGCAGATGGGGTAATCGCCATGCCCTGTATAATTTTACAGTTGGCTTTGCTTCCTACTCCTATTCAGGCATTAATCTCTGACAGTTTAGCAAGCAAAGATTTACATATTTTACCAATTCAAATTGGGCATATCTCACCTCTGTATTGATTTTGTATCCAAAATATAAGGCATCTTTGGAAGGCAAATCCTGCTTCCTCTTTTTATAAGATAACTGAAAGGCCGTTCCTCACTCAAATTAGAGGGAAGGCATTAAGATTTTAATCTTTGGAACATCTTCACATTTTGAACGCTGACTATAATGGTCAGTTTTAACTTGCAAATTACTGATTCAGTAATGCCCTAATCAAGCTTCAGAAATATCGCAAATGTTCACCCTAACAGAACCACAAGGAACAAGTGGGTGAATCAGAATAATGGAAAATTTCAGTACTCCAAATAAATGTTAATTTGTACAAGTGCATAAAAATCAGTAGGGCTTTGTCATCCCATTCATAATCACACTTCATTTTACTACTTAGGGAGTACATAAGAATTCATTGAATTCACTTGTTTGTTTATCTTTTATAGCATTTATTTTTAATAAGGTATACTTAGGCCCCAACTATGAAGGCAAAAAAAATGGTGATGCTTTTTTGTGACCTTTGATAAAATATCTTGCTTATCATTTCATTTTTTAACATAAATTCTTACATTTCTGCTTTTAAGTATTTGTTCCAGTATTTTCACAAAAATAACATAAAAGCAAAAAACTTTTTCTGTTTAATAAACAGCAAATAATGTGTATATAGTTAAGAGTAGTCATATGAACAGCAAAAGAAAATTTTACTTAATGAAATTAAGCTTTTATTTAAATATTTTTAATGCAAAGAATCTATTTCTTTTTTTTTAACGTAAAACTCCCCAAATCTGGCAATCATACGCAAAATTAAACTATTTGATTTCAAGAATTTATTTATGCAGTTAATGTCAATCTAGTATTTGACATCTACCTCCTTCCTACAAATCATCCCAGCAACTGTCTTATTAAAAATAGTCCTGGCTTAAGTTTAAGGGCCTACATCCTGACACTCAGAAATTTAAAAGGATTTCTGTGTCCATTAAAGAGATGGCTATTGTTAAACTAACTGAAAATACTCGATGTTCACACAGTTGTATTTATTCACACAGCTTTGATCATGGAAGCACTTTTTCTGAACATCACAGATTCTCTCAAGTGATTATATGGGAGAGGCACAAACTCCATGTCCGGGAAGTATGCAAAAGCCCCCAGGCTTGTGAAAGGCTTACTCCCTGGGGGGGGGGGGGGGGGGGGGGGGGGGACATACATGTGCTTGTTTTGTTTTTCATCTGAAAAACCAACAACCACATACAGGTGTGCTTAAT